>CM053028.1:330820537-331075134 GCA_028564925.1 Lithobates sylvaticus | reverse complement strand
ATCGAAACCCCATCCACAGCTACATCAAGATTTTTCCATACACACTTTGTAGGGGACTGCGTGTGTGCTCCTGGTTCATGTTTGGGTCCTTTCCTCAGCTCCCGTGCTGGACATATTTATCTGGCTGACCCCCCGGCAGGTGGTATCGCATGGCCTAGTATCAGCTCTTATTATATGGATGCCTTTGCTCCTGATGAGTCCACGAAACGTCGTCAAGCTTATTTTGATGCATCCATCTCATATTTATGATTCTAGATGGTTTTTATTGCTCTACCACCCTGATATAATGTTATGCCTACTCCATTTGGAGGACTGTGATGTATATTATTTACTTTCTGTGTCATGTTGGTGATGATTTTCAATATGTATGTTGATACTTTGTATTTTATATGCCAATGTGCTATTGTGCTATTGTGCTGATTCATGCCCTATCATTTTTTTACATATGTATATGGTTTTGTCTGGCTCTACCCTACGCACCTCATTCAAAGTCCCAGCCTCCCACTCTCTTTTTTGCATAAGCAACCAGGGACGGAGGCGCAATATTCCCTGTTGCGTCTCATTTAAAGTCGCAAATATTCCCTTTTTTCTTTGACCATCTTGAAAAGGGCAGAGGATGATTCATGGAGCATTTCATTCCTAGAAATCCATCTGCCCTTAGCTAAAGCATGCTGGCAGGTGTGCTGAGCTGAGAAAACCCCACCTCCCCTCCAGAAGACTCCTGTGATGTATGACATAATTTGTCTAGACCTGGAAACCAGGAGGAAGGAACCGAAGACATGTAAAAAATAAATAAATAAAAAGAAGAAAAGTTTAATACAAGTAAATGATATACTTTCCTAATGATAGCAGCATAAGGATTACAAATAATGTTGACTGCAAGAGTGAAGTTCTGCTTTAATCACTGAAACAGAATAATTTAAAAAAACTTTACAACTCTATTGTTGTAAAAATGTAAAATACTCACTTATCAACCCAGAGGACAGACACCAGTTTGACTCCACTTTTAACTGCTTTGTCCCATGTACTTTCACTGCCATCTTTAAAAACAACATGGGTAACTTGTTTGTTTAGTCGCTTTGTAACCTGTAAAGAAACAACTAATCAGTAATCATTAATAAAGACAAGCTGCCATACATATTTGGTTTAGTGGTAACTGTGCGTTTGCGTACCTTTGCGCCCAAGTTAAGGAGCTGCTCAGTAAAAGATTGGGAGTAATTTTCTGTTCTGCTGGATGACCACACTTCCACATAAGCTATGACACCTGGGAAAACAAAAAGTGTATGCTAAGCATTTTATCAACATCTTCAGTGAAGGGCTTCTTTTTGCTTTGACCAGGTTTCCAGTATACAGTTGCGAGTTATGCTGCATGTACTTACCTTTCACTCGTGGCCATTGTAAGGTCTCTCAGAGACCTAAAAATATTTTTTAGGGTTCCTCTGAATTAAAAAGATTAAAAAGGCTGGTATAAACCCTCACCATTCTCGGTTTCAGTAATCTTTCACACCAGTACTTTCCATATTAAAGAACTTGCAAGCATGCCACAGTGGAACCATTATCCTCTCATTGTCAGCTAGCAAACCCACATCTGAAACACAGCCCAGTCTGAAAGGAGCTGAGCCTGTAAACCTAAAAAGGTGGATGGGTAGCAGATTATCCATGAAAACAGATTTCTGTGGCACAGGAACTGGCATTTGGGCAAACTTGTTGCTTTGCCCTGCACTTTATTTCAGGTGTATAAAAGTGGCCATACACTACACAATCTGATTATACAATATCTCAGGGCTCGACAATCCCTGGGCGCCAGGTCACATTGGCGACTAGAATTAGTGACCTGGCGCAGCACATCTGGGGTATCCTGTCTCCGTGCGGACACCCCCGGCACATGATTGCGTCGGGCCACGCCGGCCGGTAACCGAGGCCGCGGCTTTGCGGCCTTCTGCAAGCCTATACTTCCTTCTAAGATCTTGGCGCCATCTCGTGGTGGCCGTTGGCATGACATCCAGCAATGCTAATGGAGTCAAAAAAAATTAACCAATCTTAAATTTACACAGGCGACTAGAACCAAACACACACATACATGTTATTATAATATGTGTATGTATGCTTTGGTTCTAGTAGTCTGTGTAAATTTTAAGATAGCTTTTTTTCAATATAAAAATTAACCATTGTCGGTCGTTAACCACTTGCTTAAACTGGGCACTTAAACCCCCCTCCTGCCCAGACCAATTTTCAGCTTTCGGTGCTGATGCACTTTGAATGACAATTGTGCGGTCATACAACACTGTACCCAAATTAAAATGTTATAATTTTTTTCCCTTTCCTTTGGTGGTATTTAATTTAATTTTTTGCTAAACAAACAATAAAAGATGGAAAATTTTGAATTTTTTTATAAAATCTGGTTTAATAGTTTGTTATAAAATTTTGCAAACAGGTCATTTTTCTGCTTCATTGATATGCGCAGATGAGGCAGCACTGGTGGGCACTGATAGGCTGCACTGGTAGGCACAGTTAAGGTGGCACTGATAGGCACAGATAAGGCAGCAGGGATGGGCACTGATAGATGGCACTAATGTGCAGCACTGTTCCTCAGGCACCGATTGTGAGCACTGTTGCCTACTGCTAGGTGGCACTTGTAGGGGGCACAGGTGGGCACTGAGGGGCTGGCGGCAGCTTGCAGTGATTGGGACTGATGTCCCGATCACTGCCGCCGGTGATCGGCTTTTTTCTTTTCTCCACGTGCTGTCAGGGCGAGGAAAAAAAATTGCCGATTACCGGCTGTGTTGACATCACGTGATCAGCTGTCATTGGCTGACAGCTGATCACGTGGTAAGGGGTCGGGATCAACCCCTTACTCGGATAGGTGATCCAGCGAGTCTCATAGACTCGCTGATCACAGAGCGCGCAGCGCGCGCCCTTCAGGGGGCACGCAGGCCGCTCGTACACGGGGCGACAACATAGGACGTAGTCCCGGCAGAGCTGAACGACGGCTACAGCGCGGATCTCAAGAAGTAAAAAAAAAAAAAAACCTGGCTCTTAACTTTTTTAGCTGGCTCCTAGATTCCAAGCAAATTTGTCAAGCCCTGAAACATCTGTTAGAGCTGCACAATTAATCGTTAAAAAAATTGTGATCTCGATTCACCCTCAGGAAGTCGGCACTGCTCTGATCACAGGCAGTGAGACATTGTCCCAATGCGCGGCTGCAGAGATCGGGAAATGTCTCACTGCCTGTGATTAGCACAATGCCGACTTCCTTGCGGGCTCTGCACGTGGGGTGTGCGAACACACCAGAGCTCATCCTTACTCCCTATGTGTGCTCAGTGACTGGGACTACAGCAGTGATCCCTATGGGGTTTATTTACTAAAGCTGGAGAGTGCAAAATCTGTCTCACTTCTGCAAGGAGACCAATCAGCTTCTAACCTTGGCTTGTTCAATTAAGCTTTGGCAATCAAACCTGGAAGCTGATTTGATTCTTTGCAGAAGCGAGCCTGATTTTGCACTCTCCAGTTTTAGTAAATAAACCCCTATGTGCGCTCAGTGACTGGGACTACAGCAGTGATCCCTGTGTGCGCTCAGTGACTGGGACTACAGCAGTGATCCCTGTGTGTGCTCAGTGACTGGGACTACAGCAGTGATCCCTGTGTGTGCTCAGTGACTGGGACTACAGCAGTGATCCCTGTGTGTGCTCAGTGACTGGGACTACAGCAGTGATCCCTGTGTGTGCTCAGTGACTGGGACTACAGCAGTGATCCCTGTGTGTGCTCAGTGACTGGGACTACAGCAGTGATCCCTGTGTGTGCTCAGTGACTGGGACTACAGCAGTGATCCCTGTGTGTGCTCAGTGACTGGGACTACAGCAGTGATCCCTGTGTGTGCTCAGTGACTGGGACTACAGCAGTGATCCCTGTGTGTGCTCAGTGACTGGGACTACAGCAGTGATCCCTGTGTGTGCTCAGTGACTGGGACTACAGCAGTGATCCCTGTGTGTGCTCAGTGACTGGGACTACAGCAGTGATCCCTGTGTGTGCTCAGTGACTGGGACTACAGCAGTGATCCCTGTGTGTGCTCAGTGACTGGGACTACAGCAGTGATCCCTGTGTGTGCTCAGTGACTGGGACTACAGCAGTGATCCCTGTGTGTGCTCAGTGACTGGGACTACAGCAGTGATCCCTGTGTGTGCTCAGTGACTGGGACTACAGCAGTGATCCCTGTGTGTGCTCAGTGACTGGGACTACAGCAGTGATCCCTGTGTGTGCTCAGTGACTGGGACTACAGCAGTGATCCCTGTGTGTGCTCAGTGACTGGGACTACAGCAGTGATCCCTGTGTGTGCTCAGTGACTGGGACTACAGCAGTGATCCCTGTGTGTGCTCAGTGACTGGGACTACAGCAGTGATCCCTGTGTGCGCTCAGTGACTGGGACTACAGCAGTGATCCCTGTGTGCGCTCAGTGACTGGGACTACAGCAGTGATCCCTGTGTGCGCTCAGTGACTGGGACTACAGCAGTGATCCCTGTGTGCGCTCAGTGACTGGGACTACAGCAGTGATCCCTGTGTGCGCTCAGTGACTGGGACTACAGCAGTGATCCCTGTGTGTGCTCAGTGACTGGGACTACAGCAGTGATCCCTGTGTGTGCTCAGTGACTGGGACTACAGCAGTGATCCCTGTGTGTGCTCAGTGACTGGGACTACAGCAGTGATCCCTGTGTGTGCTCAGTGACTGGGACTACAGCAGTGATCCCTGTGTGTGCTCAGTGACTGGGACTACAGCAGTGATCCCTGTGTGTGCTCAGTGACTGGGACTACAGCAGTGATCCCTGTGTGCGCTCAGTGACTGGGACTACCAGCAGTGATCCCTGTGTGTGCTCAGTGACTGTGAATACAGCAGTGATCCCTATGTGAGCTCAGTGACAGGAGAGGAATGCCCTGACTGTGACTCGTACACACACCATTCATCCCGGAATGAGAGGCGCGTGTTTGCCATTACCTGTTAAGACGCCGTCCGCCCCGCAGGCTGGTGACAAGGTCTCTGCCAGCTCCATGAACTCCAAAGTTTCCAGCACTGCTCACCCGCCACAGCTTCAAACCTGACTTCCGCTCTAGTGACGTCATCAGCAGAGCGCCAGAGACACGTGAGACAGTGTACAGCGTGGAGGAATGCAGTCGGGGGAGAATGAGAACTTCTGCTGTTGTATAGGTTTGCTGAATGTAGGGGGAGAAGAGCTCTAAGCACACACAAATAAAGTCACTGGGCTCGTTTAGTCTAATTCATCACAGAACTAACTAATCCCTAACACTGATATACATAAAATGTTCTAAAATATTGTATATGTGAAGCAATTGCTATACTTTTTTTTTTTTTTATATAGTGCATATTAGTGTTGCAGATTTCCAGCTGCTGTTTGTGGACCCTTCCAATGTGCATGCATGTAGTGGCCACACATCTTTGCTCTGCAATGGCTTGCTGAGGGTGCCAACAGTAGAACATACCTGTGCATCATTTGTTACCATGCCTAGCGATCCTAGTTGTGAACATGTGTGGCAGGGTGACAAGCCGGGAGACAACATTGTCACCTCACAACAGTTCCAAGAAGTTTGGGGTAATTTAAAATAAAAAAAAATTTGAGCTTTATGGACAGGATCTGATTAACCTACCAGCATGTCTTTAGAGTGTGGGAGGAAACCGGACTACCCGGAGGAAACCCTATGCAGGCACACGGAGAACATGCAAACTCCAGGCAGATGGTGTCGTAGTCAGGATTTGAACCAGTGACCCTTTTTGCTGCTAGTTGAAAGTGCTAACCACTACACCACTGTGTTCAAAACGGATCTGATGTGTGATTCAAATATGTTCCCATTGAAGGCAAAAGCCTGGAATTCACTTCTGAATCGCACCACATTGCTAAATAAAAAGCGCACAAGACTTTTTACATTTGCAGCAATTCACACTGCTGCTGCACTGCACATATGTCCACCAGCTTCATAGAAATCTGAATTAATTCACATGTCATGCAAATTGGATGCAGTTCAAAACGCATCCAATTCGCATATATGTGAATCGTGCCTAAGACTGAGAACTGAGCAATCGCATGACCACTAATCGCTTAGTTTTCAGTCTTTTCTTAGTGGAGAGCAGCGACTGCCAGTTACCACACTCTGCTCTGCTCTGCTCTGCTCCTACTGTGCTCACTGGAGGGGCACTGGAAGCCAGAGCCATCTGTCAATCAGGGCAATGGATGGAACCAGACAATAAGGTTGGGATCTGTACAGAGCCTGGAATGCCTCTTTGACATCAGCTGACAACGGGCAATAGCTATTAGTCGCCTCAGGGTCACAGGAGTGCAAAAGTAAGTGCACTCCTGTGACCCACAAGAGAAGTATGGCTAAAAAGCTTTGGTCATACTTCTTTTTTAAACAGGCCTGCCATCTCTGGGTATTATTTCAGTTGAATAAAAATAGTAGAACTAGAAACTAAAAACATTTTTAATTACACTAACATAATAAGTTTAAAGTAGAACTCCAGTTTTTTTTAAATACAAATAGTTAGATCACAGGAGGTGTATACTGCCTCATGGATGGCTATTTGTTTATTGGTGCCACATAGTATAGCTCTCACTATACTCCCAGCACTCTGACAGGAGATTGTGGATGTCATACACACAAGCCATCTAGTCATTTATCCTCCTCATTGCTCCACTATCCATAATGGAATGAATGAAGAGGCGCAGCGCTTATTAAATATAGTCCAAATAAATTAAAAGTTCATGAAGAGCCAAAGTAATTCTTGAGGTGGATACTGGTATGCTGGATAGAAAAGCCATCACCAACACCCAATAATACTGACTTTTACCCTAAATCAAAGGGATATGCACAGTGGGTAGTCAAACGATAGTACCAGCGATCATCCACTGCAGATAGATACACTCCACCAGGGGTATGCTGATCACAATGCACAGGAATGGATGTCAGTATTCAAACTTCACCATCGACTGCCAGGAAAAGCAATGGAAGGACCTCACCACAGCAATAGTACTCACAAGGATGAAGAGAAGAACACTCATTGCGCAGACATCCAGTAAATGTATTTTATTAGATAAAAAAGATTGAACTCACATGTTCTTAGTATAAGCCAGGCATATGAAAACAACCAGCATTTCCAACCAACAAAATAACTACTGCGTCTCGATTCACCTTTGCATCACATGCTCCAGCTCCTCTCTACGCATTTTGTCATCAAATGACGTTGTCAGGGAGGGGCGTGGCTTAGGCTTGTAATGCTGCTGTTTATAAAGGGGATGGCTTATGTGAATTCCGGATACTGCCTACATTCCAGGGGTTTCGATTTTTATTTTCTAAATATGTTCCTTTAAGGTAGTGTACTGTTGGTTCACTTACCGTTTCCTTTGTAAATGCTTTTTTTCTGTGTGAATTTTTAACTTCCAGTTCCTCTAGAAGCTTGCCCCCATCATCCGAGCTGTTCTGGCTGGGGGTTAGTCAGCGTGCTCACCCCCTCCCTTGGGACTACATCTCTGCAGGGAGACGCTGTGTGCATTCACAGGCAGGGGAGCCTCCTGCCAGATACAGCTGCTGTTGGGGTGGAAAGTTGGTGTCGGGATGGGGGGTGGGGCCTGGTGAACATAATGTTTACCAGCCCCTTTCTGAACTGGGGCAGTGCCGGTGCTTTCCGGCCGCTAGCGGGGCGCTTTTTGCAGGCAGTCCCATTGACGTCAATTGGGAAGCAGCAGCTGCACAGACACAGCCGCTTTTCTTGATTTGGCATCCGTGTAGATGCACAGCCATGAACTCACACTGATTGTGTTCGAGGCTGTGCACCAGCTCCCACACAGATGTCAGATTGGGAGCAGCGACTGTGCCCATGCAGCCATTGCATCCCAATTGACATAAATGGGACTGCCTGCACAGGGATGCACGGAACACCTGCACATCCCTGTGCGCATAAATGCGTCCCTCACATGGGTATACAGTTCAGTAAGCCCCATGTGAATGAGGAATTCTATAAGTTAATGTTGTGTTTATGCATGCTAATGACTTGTAGTTCATTTATTTACAGGAAACTGCGAATGAATGACGCAGCTGTGTGGGTGGAGCCCCGCACAACCTCAAAAAGTGACAGTGGGAAGCGGCAGGACCTGGAACATGTTACAGGCTGATCCTTAGTCTGGGAAATGAATAATGCTAGAAAAAGATGGGTGCTCTTCTGGTAAAAAAAGTATAAGATGTAATGGGGCCTCTTACCTTGTGCCTTGCTACAAAGTTACGATATTGCAGTCTGATCACTGGGGTAGAGGAGACTGAAAAAATGTTATCTACCTGCAATAGAATGATGACATCATCCCCTCCCAGGCAAAGTCAATTGACTTGCGCTCAACCGCATTTATTAACTAAGGCCCCTTTCACACTGGGGCGTTTTTACCGCGTTTTAGCGCTTAAAATAGCGCCCAAATAACGCCTGAAATAATCCTGCCCCAGCATTCTCAATGTGAAAGTCCTGAGTGCTTTCACATTGAGGCGTTGCGCTGGCTGTGCGTTAGAAAAAGTCCTGCAAACAGCATTTATAGAGCATCTTTTGGGCGCATAAAATAGCGCTGTAAAAACGCCTATCCCCATTGGAATGCATGAGTACCGCTGTAATACCGCTAAAAATGTTGGGAAAGCTGTGGGAAGGTCATATGGGAGGTCACATGATCGCAGTAGAGTGGAGGATGCTGGGAAACCAGGAAATATGGTTGAGAACAGGAGTGGAGACAAGAGAAGACACAGATAGAGACATTATGGCAGAGCAAGCCTTTGAAATGCAGCCAACTGCTGCAGGACCAGCTGCAGAACAAGAAAGACCCCCTAGGAGTGGAGACCCAGAGGAGTTCATAGACACAATGAGAAGGCACCCAGAACTCTGGGACAAGAGAAATGATTTTTATGCAAACCGCCTGAAGAAAAGGGCTGGATGGGATGCTGTGGCAGATCACCACATAGAAAACTGGAGATCGTTATCAAAGAAGAGGAAAGCTGAGAAAAGTAAGTAGTTCCCAAGTCCGGTATACCATACCACATACCCAGTACAGATAGTCCCAAACTCCCACCCCTCCTCATCCCAAATCACCCACCATAAATGTAATCCCTCTCCTCATAGTCCCAAACTCATAACCCTAATCCCACTCCCATCGTCCCAAACTCCCACCCCTCCTCATCCCTAATCACCCACCCTAACCCTAATCCCACTCCTCATAGTCCCAAACTCCTAACCCTAATCCCACTCCTCATAGTCCCAAACTCCTAACCCTAATCCCTCTCCTCATAGTCCCAAACTCCCACCCCTCCTCATCCCAAATCACCCACCATAACCGTAATCCCTCTCCTCATAGCCCCTAACCCTAATCCCACTCCTCATAGTCCCAAACTCCCACCCCTCCTCATCCCTAATCACCCACCATAACCCTAGTCCCAAACTCCTAACCCTAATCCCTCTCCTCATAGTCCCAAACTCCTAACCCTAATCCCACTCCTCATAGTCCCAAACTCCTAACCCTAATCCCACTTCTGCTAGTCCCAAACTCCTAACCCTAATCCCACTTCTCATAGTCCCAAACTCCTAACCCTAATCCCACTCCTCATAGTCCCAAACTCCTAACCCTAATCCCACTCCTCATAGTCCCAAACTCCTAACCCTAATCCCACTTCTGCTAGTCCCAATCTCCTAACCCTAATCCCTCTCCTCATAGTCCCAAACTCCCACCCCTCCTCATCCCTAATCACCCACCATAACCCTAATCCCACTCCTCATAGTCCCAAACTCCTAACCCTAATCCCACTCCTCATAGTCCCAAACTCCCACCCCTCATCCCTAATCACCCACCATAACCCGAATCCCACTCCTCATAGTCCCAAACTCCTAACCCTAATCCCTCTCCTCATAGTCCCAAACTCCTAACCTTAATCCCACTCCTCATAGTCCCAAACTCCTAACCTTAATCCCACTCCTCATAGTCCCAAACTCCTAACCCTAATCCCACTCCTCATAGTCCCAAACTCATAACCCTAACCCTAATCCCACTTCTGCTAGTCCCAAACTCCTAACCCTAATCCCACTCCTCATAGTCCCAAACTCCTAACCCTAATCCCACTTCTGCTAGTCCCAAACTACTAACCCTAACACTAATCTCACTCCTCATAGTCCCAAACCCAAAATTTCCAATGTTGTTACTTACTTTTTAATATAATGTATTAAATTATTTTAACTGACTCACCAAATGTTATTGAACAAATTATTTTATTTTTTACATAGAACATTAATGCATTTATACAGACTTTAACATACATGAAACAATTATGTTTAATATTGAATTTTTAAATCATATTTTCTTGCCAACTGAGTCAGCAAATGCATCTCGAATAGTAAATCCTACTATAGGTCCACGCACATGAAGAAAGTCGGCCGGTTCAATGTTGTGTGACCGTGTATCCTCGAAATTCACTCCATCCCTCTCTCTCACCAAATTGTGTAATAGACATGTGGCCTTTATTACCTTACAAGCGTTATCAACATTTAGATTAATTGGTTTTAAAAATATTTGCCACTTGTTGGCCAGTATTCCAAAAGCACATTCGACAAGTCTACGTGCCCAACACAGCCTGTAGTTGAAGATCCTTTTTCATGTATCCATATTTCGCAGTGAATATGGTTTCATGAGATGTTCATGAATGGCGAAAGCCTCGTCTGCTACAAACACAAAAGGCATATCGGGTCCTTCTGTTCCGGGTAGTGGTTGGTTATCCAGTAAATTTAATTGATTATATGCTAGTCGTTTTCCAAATTTACTTTGCAGAAAAACAGCAGAGTCTGCACTGCTCCCATAGGATCCAATATCTACAAAGAGAAATTTGTAGTCTGCATCAACCACAGCCATTAGAACTACAGAAAAATACTTTTTGTAATTGTAGTACTGGCTTCCGCTATGGCATGGTTTGATTAAACGAATATGCTTCCCGTCGATAGCTCCCAAACAGTTAGGAAAATTTGTCTTGTTTAAAAAACGCTGAGCAACATCTTCCCATTTATCCTTATTTGGAACAGGCATGAATCTACTCTTCAGGTTCCATATTGCATCACATGTTTCTTTAACAATTTGACTTATGGTTGATATGCCTACCCGGAATTCATATTGAAGTGATGAGTAGGTATTTCCTGTAGCAAGATATCTGTAAAGACAAATTTTTTTATCTTTCAGTAAAACTTATTAAACAACGATGGAAGACGTTACGTGATAACTACAAGAGGGAGTTAACAAGACAACAGCAAATTAGAAGTGGATCTGGCGCAAAGAAGGGGAGGATTTATTGCCACTTTTACGAACTTGATTTCCTACGAACAGTAATGCAGGAAAGACCGTAAGTATTAAAATAGTATACATTGTATAAATAATATTTTTGAAAAGGAAAGTATATAAATAACAGCACTGTTCATGTGATAATGTGTAATCTTTTATATTTTATTCAGAACGGAGACAAATTTCAGTAGCGATACTGAGGGAGAGGAGCAAAATCAAGCAACTCAGGATACAAATGAAACAGAAACACTGCCCTTGGAAGAGGAAGAAGAAAGGAATACACCTGAGCCTCCAAGAAGGTTGACATCAAGAGGCAAACAAAAGAAAGGGGAAACGCAACAGTTCATTGACGTGGTAAAAAACCTTATTGAAAGTCAAAGAAGTGAAAATCAGGAAATAGCGGCTTTCACAAAGAGCCTGATCCCTCAAATTGCAGAGGTAATAAAAGAATTGCAATGCGATTTACGGATTGAACTGTTAAAGGTGATTAAAACTTGAAAAGTAACCAACCAGCTGTACGTGCCCAACCTTACGATAACCAACACCAAAGACCCATATATGGAAACCAATGGGAGGGAGGCACGTTTCGCCCAACGTATAACAGTGCATGTCACCCCAACATGGTGAGCATGATTCCTCCCCAATTCCACCAGGTACAATTCTACCCAAAGTGATATGCCCCCAAATTATTTTCCCCAAACCCAAGCACCTCCCCCTCCTCCACCTCCCCCTCTTCCTACTCCTCAGACGAACAACGCGAGAGAGGAGTTACACCCTCACACCTCATACTATCATGACCTTTAAATCTATGATTATAGTGAATAGTTTATGATATAAAAAGTTTGTTTTTTGCACTATACTTTCATTGTTTCTCGCACTTATTTTTTGTTATTGAAAAACA
Organism: Lithobates sylvaticus; assembly: GCA_028564925.1. Classification (NCBI taxonomy): domain Eukaryota; kingdom Metazoa; phylum Chordata; class Amphibia; order Anura; family Ranidae; genus Lithobates; species Lithobates sylvaticus. The sequence goes on along the minus strand of CM053028.1, from coordinate 331,062,888 downwards.
AGTTATTTATTCTTTGTTTATATAAAATAAGAAGTTTTGAACTATTAAAAAAGTAAAATATATTTGTTACAAGTTGATTGTCTTGTATTATTCAAAGAAAAACAAAAAAAAATCTTTTTATGCATTTGTTGTTGATTTTTGAAAAATAAAAGTTATTTTTTTCATCAAAAAAACAATTGTAGTTCTTACCTAAGCGTTATTAGTAACCGTTCACAAGGTGATATTGCATCCCTACAATTGGTATCCTGTCTCAACAACGCTGGTTTTAGGAGGTCCAGAAGAAAGTCAAATCTATGGAAATAAAGGGATTTGTTATTATAAACTATATGGACTAGGAGTTTGGGACTAGCAGAAGTGGGGTTAGGAGTTTGGGACTATGAGGAGTGGGATTAGGGTTAGTAGTTTGGGACTATGTGGAGTGGGATTAGGGTTAGGAGTTTGGGACTAGTAGAAGTGGGATTAGGGTTAGTAGTTTGGGACTATGAGGAGTGGGATTAGGGTTAGGAGTTTGGGACTATGAGGAGTGGGATTAGGGTTAGGAGTTTGTTACTAGTAGAAGTGGGATTAGGGTTTGGGAATAGTAGTGGTGGGAGCCAGGACTGTAGGTTTTTTGTGGCTTCCTAGAGAACTAGGATATACTTACGTTGCAATGCTCATCCGAGTGTAATTTCGGAATTTATCCGGGTGCTCTCTCAGTTCATGGAACAGCAGCACAAATTGTCCCCTCTCTAAGGGCATTTGTTGTATAGGATGAACCCAGAACCGACACTGCGATCTCTGTTGTTGGAGAATATGATCCCACACATGTAGGACAAACAACAGCAGCAGCTCATGAAACTCCATCTTCTCTTCTCAAGGTTCTTTCTTCTCTGACGAAAAACAAGGAAGTGCACAGGATGTGATGTAAGGGGGTGTGTTTATTAGCTGACGCTAACGTGGTAAAAACGCGCTAATAACGCTAATAAAAAAATTTCTTTTTTACCGCGGTTTTGCAACGCCCCAGTGTGAAAGGGGCCTTAAGATATAAATGTTTGGAAAAATTCATACTGAAGTTTAAGAACTGCTTTTAAAATTGTGCAGCTGTTTAAAGTGACATGCTAGAAATGTATTAAAGTGTCATTAATCACACATCATTAAAACTATCAATACATGCTGTATTACATGTGTTTCTTACTCACTCAGTCACTAGGAGATTCATTTTTTGTATTCTACAAAAAAAAAACAGGTTGATCCTGCTGCTCTCTGTCTCCCCCTCCTGTTCATGTTCCCACTGCATTTGGGGATTTTGCAGAGCAGTGTTGGCAGCTCTACACATGCTTATTTTTCAGTGTATTTTCTACACTGAGCATCTCTTCCCTATCACATCTGAGCAGCCCATGTGACTGTAGAGTCACACATGTGGGCATATACACAGTGGTAATTGACAGCCCACTCCCTCCATCCTCCTCCATGCCAACTAACCAGCTAAACACAATGGAGGTGGGGTATTACATCTTGATTTATGGAGGCTTCTCCCCCCTGTTATTCTAAAAAACAGGCTGGAGGGGCACGACACAGCCCCCTCCACATAGCCCCGTCCCCAGAGGGGACCTCTACATAGGTCCCCTCTGGGTGACCTATGTAGAGTACAAGGATTTTGACAAACTTTGTTGCAGATTTTTACCTTTTTGTTATTCTGTGTCCATGTTCTGAAGTCTAATGGAAGTAGTTTCTTAATTATCAACTAGCTGCTGCACCTACAGGGCTCTAATGAAGAAAATTGCAGGGCCTGCATCCCTTTAGATATGATTTCCTATTGGGAGTATCTCATCAAAAATAAAATTTTTGTTTCAGGGGATGTCTAAGATCTGATTTGTATCTTAGTGTAGACTTCTGAGAAAATCAGGGTGCCAATCACACAAGCAGGAAATTACATTTCTGGGGGGCGGTCTGTACACATTCTGTGTACAGAACACCTCCAGGTAGCCATATTGCATTGCACTTCACAGAAAATTACAGAGTTGCAGATTGAAAAGGAAAGGTATTTTTTAATGACATTCAATTACAATATGACTTGAGTCGCAAATGTATATGCTATATTATTTATTTTTTATTCACATTTTTTTTTCCCCACAAAAGTGGAGTTACCCTTTAACCACTTAAGCCCCGGACCATTTTGCTGGTCAAAGAACAGAGCACTTTTTGCGATTCGGTACTGCGTCGCTTTAACTGACAATTGCGCGGTCGTGCGACGTAGCTCCCAAACAAAATTGACAGCTTTTATTTCCCCAGAAATAGAGCTTTCTTTTGATCACCTCTGCGGTTTTTATTTCTTGCGCTATAAACAAAAAAAGAGCGACAATATTGAAAAAAACTAAATTTTGGCGCGATTTTGGGACCATTCACATTTATACAGTGATCAGTGTGATTAAAATTACACTGATTACTGTGTAAATGTGACTGGCAGTGAAGGGGTTAACACTAGGTGGCACTGTAGGGGTTAAGTGTGTCCTGGGGAGTGTTTCTAACTGTAGGGGGATGGGCTAGCTGTGACACATCACTGATCTCTGCTCCCGATCACAGGGAGCTATGATCAGTGACACTGTCACTAGGCAGAATGGGGAGATGCTTGTTTACATTAGTATCTCCCCGTTCTTCCTCTCCGTGAGAAGATCGCAGGTATCCCTGCAGACATCGAGTCCGCGCGACCCGTGATCACACTCACGGAGCTCCCGGCTGGCGCGCGCACGCAATGGCACGGCGGCAAATTCAAAGGGACGTACAGGTACGCCCATTTGCACAGCCATGCCATTCTGCCGACGTACATCGGCGTGCGCCGGTCGGGAACCAGTTTAAACAGTTTATTGATATTCATTATTTATTTTTACTCTGTATCCCAAAGGGTTTTTTCTTTGAACATGTGACCAGCAGCAGAGGACTATAAGCTCCTCCTGCTTATGTTTCCCTGCAGACAGGCTGGGAAAGATCTGGGTCATGTGACAGTTGTATATCGATTAAGAAAAAAGGCTCTTAGATGTTTCTTTTATTAAAATAATTACAGTGTGATCATCCATATACGGAAAGAGAAGAGATAATGTAAATTAAACAGTGTGTGTTTAGTATCATTTTAGAGCAGTATTAAACACATTTTTTGAACGTGTACCTACAAGTAAGTCTATAATAAGGCTTACCTGGAGGTACAGTGAATATCTCCTAAACTTGAGGTGTTTAGGAGATATTCACACTGGATGCAGCCGGTGACATTACTGGTGTATGTGCTCTGAAGGTCTGGCATAACGTGCCAGACCTTCAGAGCTCTGTGCCAGAGCCAAGAGCCAGCCACTCATAAAACCGGAGCCCGTGAAACCCAGTAGGAAGACCGGGGAAGATGGAAGGCCTGTCAGTGGTGACAGCGCACCACCGGAGGTCTTCATTCTAAAGCCCCATACACACGGTCGGACTTTTTCATGGATTCTGTCCGATCGGACAATGTTGTTGAAAAATCAGACCATGTGTATGCACCATCGGACAGTGTACGTCGGATTGTCCGACGGACAAAGTCTTATCTCCTGCTGGATAGATTTGCCGACAACCCGGTCCGATCACACCAAATCCGATCGTGTGTACGGTTGTCCGACTGGACAAAGTGCTACGCATGCTCAGATCACATTACAAGACCAAAGCTATTGGCTACTAGCCTCTACGTAGTCCCGTCGTAGGCAACAAACGTCACCACGTTCAGAATGATCGGATTTTCCGACAACTTTGTCCGACCGTGTGTACGCAAAACCAACATCAGACAAAGTATGACGGACAGGATCCGACCGACCTGGTCCGCGGATTGTCCGACCGTGTGTATGGGGCTTAAGATATGCAATGCATACTAGCACATTATGCCATTGCCTTGCAGGGGATTTGTTTTTTTAAATGCTGCTGGTTACTACTGCTTTATTGTGATATGCAGCCTTGATTACCAGTAAGAAGAACATAAAAGAGTGACAGCAGAAAAAAGGCCTTCAAGTGCAGCTCAATTTTTTCATATTATTTTTTAATTTTATTATTTAAATTTTTTGTAAAGATCTGTGTTTTTCCCAAGGAAACTTGGGTGTTAGGCTGGATGTATTTTGTTGTTTTCTCAGTTCTAAATGCACACCTTTGTGACAGGTTCACTTTCACCTAAACAGATACTTAAATTATACAATTTCTTGCACTTTTCTTTTTTAGCTTGCTTCATAGTTGGGCATAAACACACCATTTTAGTCACTCTTTCCTTATGTTCCATAGTTTATATAACATGTCTCATATGTATTTCATTTTTTTTTCTCATTGTGTCATTATATGTGTCCATGCATAAATGAATGGTCTTCTGTACAGTGCATTTATGCATGAATAAGAAGAGCCTTAAAATAACTTTCTTTGTCAGCTATGGTCCTTCAGCAATCCCTTACAATCTGTTTCCTCTTGTGGACCTCTAATACCTCAGCCTTTTAACTGCCATGAAGTACACCATGAATATCTGTTCATTTTTTACCAGACAATAGCTTCAGATGTTTAGCAGAAGAATTTCCATTTGAAAATAATGCTATTATTTTTCCATTAATAAATGCAGCATTTTGCATTTGAATTGTGTCATTATATATCAAGGAAGCTTTGAAGTATAATATCCTAAATAGTGATGTGGCAGTGAAAGAAGTTTGAGTGCTTTAAATTGGCATTGTGATGACTTGCTTACATTTTAGTTTGCTCATCTAAGGAAAATCATGGCAGATATTTCTCTTTGATTTTGGCAGGCGTCGCACATTTGAAACCAGGTTCCCTTTTTCCTGTAATGCACTTGGCTGTCTAAACACCATTCTACGCTGTAACAATGATTACTTTACTGTTCTTCACTTGCTGAATCACAAGTGAGTGTTTTGCTATTTTCTGCTGCTTTTTAGGCACCATTTGTCAGAAGGCAGAATTGCCTTTTGTGATCAAACAATCTGTGTGGCATTTTCTTTAAACTTCTTCCCTTCAAGTGACAAGTCTAAGGTGGCCTAAGCCTGGAAGAATAGGTTGACGTGCTAGTGCTTGATTACTGCCGAGAGAATTCAGTAAAAGTTATTTTAAAGGACATTTACAACTTCCTTTTTTGTGTTTAATAAAGTAGTTAGAAGCTTCAGAAAAGTTTCTGTTTGTTGCGGCTGAATGACCAAGCAAGGTACTTTACACAATAGATACTGGAGAAATTTGTGTAATGGTTTTTAATTCTTATTATCCTATTTGGGCTTCAATCTCTCTGTATATGATTAAGTATATCCTCTTTATCTTGAGTTGACAGTGCTCCGTGTCTACCAACTACTATATACTGTGTATATAATAATTGTATACAGTATCTCACAAAAGTACATTTTGGTAAATATTTTATTTTATCTTTTAATGTGACAACACTAAAGAAATTACACTTTGCTACAATGTAAAGTAGTGAGTGTACAGCTTGTATAGCAGTGTACATTTGCTGTTCCCTCATAACTCCACACACAGCCATTAATAACAAAAGTAAGTACACCTCTAAGTGAAAATGTCAAAAATTGGGCCCGATTAACCATTTTCCCTCCCGGTGTAATGTGACTCATTAGTTTTACAAGGTCTTAGGTAGGAATTTGGTGTGTTAAATTTGGTGTTATCGCTTTCAGTCTCTCGTACTGGTCACTGGAAGTTCAAGACCCTGAAACTGAGATTCAGTATGGTGGCCAAGACCATGCAGCAGTTTAACAGGACAGATTCCACTCAGAACAGGTCCTGCCATGGTCCTGTAGTTGAGTGCACATGCTCAGCATCATATCCAGAGGTTGTCTTTGGGAAATATACATATTAGTGCTGCCAGCATTGCTGCAGAGGTTGAAGGGGTGGGGGGTCAGCCTGTCAGTGCTTAGACCATACGCCGCACACTGCATCAAATTGGTCTGCATGCTGTCGTCCCAAAAGGCAGCCTCTTCAAGAAAGCCTGCAAACAGTTTGAAGACAAGTAAACTAAGGACATGGATTACTGGAACCATGTCCTGTGGTCTGATGAGACCAAGCTAAACGTATTTGTTTCAGATGGTGTCAAGCACGTGTGGCAGCAACCAGGTAAGAAGTACAAAGACAAGTGTGTCTTGCCTACAGTCAAGCATGGTGGTGGGAGTGTCATGGTCTGGGGCTGCATGAGTACTGCCGGCACTGGGGAGCTACAGTTCATTGAGGGAACCATGAATGCCAACATGTACTGTGACATACTGAAGCTGAGCATGATTCCCTCCCTTGGAGACTGGGCCGCAGGGCAGTATTCCAACATAACAACCCCCTAACACACCTCCAAGACAACCACTGCCTTGCTAAAGAAGCTGAGGGTAAAAGGTGTTTGTCTGGCCAAGCATGTCTCCAGACCTAAACCCTATTGAGCATCTGTGGAGCATCCTCAAACAGATGCTGATGTCATCATGGAGGAGCGGAAGAGGACTCCAGTGGCAACCTGTGAAGCTCCAGTGAACTCCATGCCCAAGAGGGTTAAGGTAGTGCTGTAAAATAATGGTTGCCACACAAAATATTGACACTTTGGGCCCAATTTGTACATTTTCACTTAGGGGTGTACTCACTTTTGTTGCCAATGGTTTAGACAATAATGGCTGTGTGTTGAGTTATTTTTAGGGGACAGCAAATTTACACTGTTATAGAAGCTGTACACTCACTACTTTACATTGTAGCAAAGTGTCATTTCTTCAGTGTTGTCTTATAAAAAATAGAATAAAATATTTACAAAAATGTGAGGGGTGTACTCACTTTTGTGAGATACTGTGTGTATGTGTGTATATATATATATATATATATATATATATATATATATATATATATATATATATATATATATATATATATAATATTATATTATACTCTTTTTAAGTTTTATCTGATGTGTTGCAGCAAGGTCGATTAAAACAGCAACTTGCTACTCTGAGCTGGCTGTACTGGATACCTCTAGGGTGACCCAACTGTTTAACAAGTGGCCAGCAGACATACCATCCCTTGCTGATGACGATTGGGAGGAGGGGATCCAGCAATACCTTCCCCTCATGGTCTCGGCAAGGGATAGGTTCATACAGCTCAAATTGATACACAGGGTGTACTACACCCCGGAACGACTGGCCAAGATATACCCTACGTGTGACCCAATATGCCCTAGATGCACTTCTGAGATAGGTACGTTTTTGCACGTCATATGGTCTTGTCCCGTCATACAGGCTTTTTGGGAAGAGGTACTCAAGGACATTAACTCAGTCAGTAAGCTGCACGTCCCGCGAGATCCCATCCCCCTGCTCCTGGGAATAGTCGACAACTTAGCAACCACACCATCTAAAAACTATTTGTGTTCTACTCAGCCTTCTACGCCAGAAAGGCGATACTTCTGAAATGGAAGGACCCCTCCCCACCAACGGTACAACAATGGAGGTCCTTGGTGAACTCGGCCCTTCCCCTATACAAAATCACGTACGCTGGACGTAACTGTCCTACTAAGTTTGACAAGATTTGGGCGGGCTGGGTAGCGAAGAGAAACTTAAGTCTGGACTAGTATGTAGAATGTGCCACTGGTATAGGTTTTATTGTGCTGTGATAATGCTGACGGGGGGCCCTGCGCCCCGCGCCCCAGTTATCTCCCCCTCCCCTCTTCCCCTCGTCCCCCTCACTTGTGTCTGACGTTCCCCCACTCACTGTTGAGTCGGGGACCGACACCCTGATATGCTGAACATGGGTTAATGACCTCGGATCTACTATGCACGAATGGTTAAAATTTACTGCAATAGTCAATTCATTCTAGGAAAGGTAGCTGAGCCACTTGACGATAATGTATAAATTGTCTATATCTGTTACTGAAAATGAACCACTGTACAAGTTGTTGTAATGTTTCATTTTTTTCTTTGGAAAATTTAATAAACTCTTTTGTTAAAAAAAAAAAAAAAAAACAGCAACCTGCTGGATCTGTAATTTAAACCAGGTAAGGCATACAGTCTCCACCTGTGCAGATAGTCAGTATGTTCCCTGAGCTAATAAAGCTAGTATTGACCTCAGCATTACAGCCCTATTACAGGCTGCACCCACAGCTTCCATTTGCACTTTTCACTTTGTTGCACCCACAGTCTCTGCAGCCATTGTAACACCCACAAAGATTGCTGCATCTCTGCTGCACTAGCAGTCTCTGTTACACCTCTGCTGCACATGCGGCCTTTGTTGCAGCTCCACTGCACCCCTGCTGTTGCACTTGCAGTCTCCACTGCATTCATAGTCTGAACTTCTGCAGCATCCACAGCCTCAGTCCCTGCTTCACCCTCAGTCTCAGCCTCTGCTGTCTATTACCTCAATGACACTCAAAAAGTAACTACACCTTTGTTAAGAAGAAAACAATCCCCTTTTGGTGAAAAATGTACATTGCAAGGATTTTAACAAACTTTGTAGCAGAGTCCTACTCTTGTTAAAGTGTGAGTAAACTCCCATGCATAATTTGTTCCTATAGGTAACCCTATAATAAGGCTTACCTGTGGGTATTGTAAATATCTCGTAAACGTGCACCTTTTAGTAGATATTTACTGTACATGCAGCTGGTAACATCACCGGCGTATGCACTCTGAAGGAATGGCCACCCGGGTCGTTCCATTTAAAGTCCTGTGCCATAAATAGCTCCAGCGCATCACACAGCTGGAGTCTGCGAACCCGAAAGGAAGACCGGGTGAAGATGGAAGCCTTGTCATCACCGGGTGAAGATGGAAGAACATTATGGCTTTACCTTGCAGGTTCCAAAAAAAAATGAAATGAAGCACAGCGGTTTATTACCGCTTTTAAGCGATTGTAAATATTCAGGTTTTTTTATTAAAATAATGAACATGTTATACTTGCCTACTCTGTTCAACAGTATTGCACAGACCTGCCCCTTATCTCCTCTTTTGGGGCCTCCTGATGTCCTTCTTCACTCTTCATCTGCGTGAGACACCATAGCAAGCTGTGTGTTAGGGAGGCACCTGTGCAGGTGCACTCTGGAGCCCGTATGTGTGTATCCATAGACGCATGCAGTGTGGCTCACCCACGCTCCTGGCTCCCTCCTTGCTAGATTTTACTGACAGCAGAAGAAGTCAATTTCTTCTGCTGCTCTTAGTAAAGCCTGTGAATGCAGGAGGAGAGGAGAGTCGGACTGTTGGTGGGGACAGCGCTGGATCAAGAGAGGTAACGGGTAAGTGTTTGAGGGGGAAGGAGGCACAGACATTGGAAGGTTTTTTAACTTAATGCAGAGAATGCATTAAAGTAGTTGCAAAGCCGTAAAACTAAAATCCCTGCATTTATAGACACCAACATTCTAACACTAACCTATCTGTACAATATTAATTTCATCTAGTGCTGAATCAAGGTTGCCATCATCCCTGTATTAAATCTAGAAAGAGCAAATCTCTGAATTTGGACTTTCTTAAAGGCAACCAACATAACAACCATATATATGTATAAAATGTAAGGGGGAAAGTGCTGGGGGTCGGTGCCAAAATACAAAAAAAACTATTTGTTGATTATATACCAATGCTGCACCTATTATTTGTGGAAAACTAATAACAATTCAAAATATATATATATATTATATATATAAGGGCGGAAAGGAAACAATACACAAATCAAATAAATAATACACACTTAAATAAACTATCAAAAATGTCCATAATAATCATATGTGAACAAATCTTGTGTATGCTCCAACACCGTGAAAAATAAAATGCACACGTGCTTCAGTAAAATTGCTTAAAGTGCTTCACCCGAAGTGATAACAAAATGCACTCACCAGATTGCCTCGGCCACACAGTGACCTCACAGCATGACTAATGGGAAGGACTCCTTAGTTCAATGCTGTAGCTACTTTATGCATCCCATTCCAATCAAGCAATCATATATGGAGGTAGCTGGATCCCAATCCACTTTGCAGGTATACAAATTTTGATGTCTTAGCCTTATAACATCTCTCCACTGCATATATCAACTTGCATCAATTAGGTCTGTAAAAAAGCTCCACAACAAAGAGCCACAGACGACAGGATATAGTGTAATACAGCTTTTATGTTTTATTGCTTAAAAAGAGCACTTACATAGTCCAGCATGAAATCACAAACAATCCTCTCAGGGGGAAGCAGAAACCGGTCCGACGCCGGTATAAAACTTGCAATGTGCGTGGTGCATCTCAGCTGTGCAAGCAATAGTTTAGGGCTCCTATGATTGTAAGCGTCAGGCCTCTCCTCTATGCATTTCACACTAGAGCGCGCATCATCAGCAAGTGGTAATACTCTAAGCGGGGGCCTGCACAGAGACTGGAGCGGCCTGCAACACAGTTTACTGTCTGGCATTGTTACTCTATGCTTTCTTTAATAAAACTTTTTTCTGGATAGAAAACAAAAATCATCTGGCTAGAAAAAGAGGGAGAAAAGCCAAAGAAAAGAAAACTAATGCAGTCACCACATCTAATGATTGGTAAGCTGCAATAAAATACACTTTTGGTTTGGGTTTATTACCGCTTTAAGAATGGCCAGAATTTTACATGATTCTCCCCTCAGTCCTTTGAATTGGATTCCACTCTAAGTCCAGGTGTGCTAAATTTTCAAAACGATTCAAATTGAACCTGGGCAAATTTGCTTATCACTATAGCCAATACAGGGTATCACTTTAAGCAAACTGTAAAACTTAAAGGGTAACTTTCGTGGGGGGGGGGGGGGGGGGGGTACAATATAGTGCATATAATTGCGACACTAATCATATTGTAATTGAATGTTATTAAAAATCACCTTTCCTTTTCAATCTGCAGCCGATGTAATTTTCTGAGAATACATTGCAATATGGCTACCTGGAGTTGTTCTGTACACAGAGTGTGTACTGACCACTCCCCAGAAACATAATTTCCTGCTTGTGTGATTGGCTCACCAATTTTCCCAGAAGTCTGCCTAAGATACAAGTCAGATTTCAGGCATCTCCTGCAACAAAAATTTCATTTTTGGAGAGATACTTTCAATAGGAGCACGTCTAAAGGGATGCAGGCCCAGCAGATTTCCTCATTACTGCTTTCCAGCTGCACACCTGACAGTTAATTATGAAACCACTCCAATTAGACCCACTCAGAACAGAGGCACAGACAAACGCACAGGGATTCCTTCAGAACAAAAGGTAGGAATCTTCAACAAAGTTTGTCATAATCCTTGCAATGTACATAGATTACCCAGAGGGGAATGTTTTTTTTCTCAACAAAAGTGGAGCTACACTTTAAGCCATTATAACAACTTATGTTCCTCAGGTGTCGTCCCGTCTCCCCCTTACAGAACTTGGAAAAAAGTTATTTTTTACTGTATTGTAGACTAACTTTTTTGTACTGCAAGGAAGCACTTCCTATTTTTTGGCCTAGACCAAAATTATGAAGAACCCCACTGCTTCCTGGGATTGCCACGTCAAACATCATCCATTCAAGGATCTCATCAAACTGATGAGATCGGTTTGATCAGATGCTTTGAAGGGTAAGGGAGGGATCAGGGGTCTTATAGACCTCTGATCTCAAAGTGTCCCTATCACTGCCTATACCATCACAAGGGATGTTGTTCATCCCCTGTGATAGTAATAAAGTTAATAAAAAAATGGAAAAGAACAGTGTAAAAAATACATTTAAATAAAATAACAAAAACTTAAAGCGCCTCTGTCCCCCTCGTGCTCATGCGCAAATTCAAACGCACACGTAGTTTCCCGCATGGATATGTAAGTGGTGATTGCACCACACATGTGAGGTAACACTACGAATGTCAGAGTGAGAGCAATAATTCTACTACCAGAGCTCATGTTTAACTCTTGACTGATAACCTATAAAGTAGGTTATAAAGCTTTTAAAGTATTGCCTATGAAGATTTTTAGGTACCATAGTTTGTTGCCATTTCACAAGCGAGACAAATGTTAAATCTTGACATGTTTAGTATTGATTTACCTCAGCACAACATAATCTTTTATACTGTACCAAAAATTGGGTATTATATCGTGTTTGTGTGCACTAAAATGCGTAAAAATTACAAATTTAACTAAAAAGTGTATTTTTTTAATGAAAATTTGTGTTTGATAAATAGCTGTGTAAATGTAAAAATAAAAATATAAAAAATTGCCACAACCACCTTTTTTTTTTTCAAGGACCCAGCTTTCAAAAAATATATATGTTTGATGGTTCAAAGTAATTTTCTAGCAAAAAATACAGATTTTAACAATTGGCCTTGACAGAAAAAGATTAAGTTTGTGCACATGCGGGCATCCTAGCAGATACACACAATGTTTGATATCAAACCTGGCGGCATCGGTGCACATGCTGAGGGATGTCCCACATGTGCACAGACATGCCACAGGTCTCTGCCAAGTCCCAAATACCTGGCCAAGTCCTGCGGCACATTTGCATACACACTATGGGGGTTATTTACCAAAGGCAAATCCACTTTGCACTGAAAGTGCACTTGGAAGTGCAGTCGCTCTAAATCTAAGGGGTAGATCTGAAATGAGTGGAAGCTCTGCTGATTTTATCATCCAATCATGTGCGAGCTAAAATGCTGTTTTTTATTTTCCTTGCATGACCCAGCGACTTTACTTCCAAGTGCACTTGCAGTGCAAAGTGGATTTTCCTTTAGTAAATAACCCCTATATTTTTAAAGCCCCATACACACGGTCGGAAAATCCGACCACCAAATCCATCGGATTTGGTCCAACGGATGTTGCATACACACTGTCGGACAATGTTTTCGGAAAATCCGATCATTCTGAACGGGGTGACGTTCGTTGCGTACAACGGGACTACGTAGAGGCTAGTAGCCAATAGCTTTGGTCTTGTAATGTGATCTGAGCATGTGTGGCACTTTGTCCGTCGGAATTCGCTACACACGATCGGATTTGGTGTGATCGGACTTTGTTGTCGAAAAATCTATCCAGCAGGAGATAGGACTTTGTCCGTCGGACAATCCGATGGAAACTGTCCGATGTTGCCTACACACGGTCGGAATTTACGACAACATTGTCCGATAGGACAGAATCCATCGGAAAATCCGACCGTGTGTATGGGGCTTAAGGATGGCAAAGCGGATGAGGGTAGTGATACTGTAATGCAGTTCCAAGCGTTTTGCAATAATCAGTGGCTATCACAGTACAATACTTTACTGTTGCTTTGAACTTACTAGTGTAGCGGCCATAACCCTTGATGGGGCGGCCTTGACTTTTGGGCTTACCGGTTACCTCCGCTTGGCTTCATCCTCCAGGTCTAAGGGTTCCCAGAGTTAGTACCCAACAACTTTGCACACGACACCATAAAAGTCCTTTTAAAGGGTTTTTATTTGCAGGAGTAACATCCAACAGACACAGTCACATGTGGGAACAGAGGGCAAGGATGAAGAAAACTCAGGCACCTTGAACTGCTAAGTATACAAAAGTCTCTATTTGCCAACCCAGAGAGTAGCCGCAGCTAAACAAATCCAAGCTGAACAAATCTCTAGCCAGAGATTATGGCAGTCAGCACTTGAATAACGAAATGTGCACAGTCTTTAACCTTGATTCAAAGCGGTACTCAGAAACAAAACAGGAACCTTTCCTCAGTACCTGGAATGTTATCCGTCTCCTTGACAGTATTGGGGAAGCATGGATTCTTTAGTGTCCTTGACAACCCAGCAACCAGGCACTTCTCAGGATGCCAGCTTGTTGGCCCTCCTCCGAAGAGTCCTCCCCCGGTTGCTTGAGAGCACACCCGGACGCCTTGAATTCTCCCTCAGTTACTGCGCCTTGGACCAGCCGGTTCCGAGACTCTGGAACAGATGGATCCTTGCCCCAGACCAAGCGGGTCTGTGGGGCCTGTCAAACCAAACATGTTGAGGGGCGGCGCACACTCCCCTAACCTGGACCCCTCGCGGGGCTACCCCGGTCTATATCCAGGAAACAGGTAGCTATGGCCTAACGAACCCCGAACACGTGACTCCAGCATCTTAAGTACCCTTCCCCAGACTCCTCAGTGGGCCAAATGCACCCACTGATTGGCTCCGAGGAATGCCGGTACCCAAACCGTCCATCCAGGCCTGATTCTGAACCTGTCATGTGTACCTCACTGCACACATGATCAGGCAGAACCCTAACACAGCCCAGTCAAACTGATGCCAAAGCTTCCCTATCCAATTAACTCTCAGAACCCTTTTACTGTTCTGAGAGACAAAAATAATTAAATTTACAATAGCGGAGGAAAGGTGTCACCGCTACACTAGTTAATGTATGTTAAAAATATTTTTGCAATGCATTTTGGTTAGTGCTTATGAGCAAATCAAAGTAGTTCTTGTTTAACCCCTTTTATTTATTTTTTTACTGCCTGAATGTAAACTTATTTTCTCTATTTTTAATACTTTGCACTTTGGCATCTTCACCTTGTGTGCCAGGGGACCTTATTCTAGCACTGGGGTCAAGGCTATAATTCTAAACCCTAGCTTCACTATGTAGTCATCAAATTAGTCTAAACTGATTCTCTACATTTTGAAGGTTCAGAATGAGAACCCACAAAGCTTAAAAAAAAACATTAATGACAGTGCCCTTTCCCCCCTTACTTGTTTACTAGTAAAGCAAGTATGTGCTACTTTATTATAATATTATTATGCATGGAAAAAAAGAATCTGCACTACCAGGAGGTTTTGTAAAGCAATGAAGACATCAAAATATCATTTAGGAATTGGATATGTATTTTACACTGTGTTCCACTGCCATATAAATATAAATCAGCAGTAATAAATGAGTAAATAGGTACTATTCTAAAGCTATTTGATATGATTAATTGTTTTAATTATCATAAAGCAAAAAAAAAAAAAGAAAGCCATAAACACAGGCATACATTTATGTCTAATTAACACATAGAATAGCATTTTATTATGAAACAATAGCAACACTTTCTTTCTATATTGTGATCAAATGCACAGTTATCTCATAGAGCAGTGATGGCGAACCTATGGCACGCGTGCCACAGCTGGCACGCAGAGCCATCTCTGTGGGCACACGAGAGGGTCCAGGACAGAGCTAGAGGTCTCTCTCTCCTCTCAGCCCCCCTCCCTCTCTTTCAGTCCCCCTCTTTTTCCGTCCCCCCTCTCTGTTCCCCCTCTCTCTCAGCTCACCCCTCTCTCAGCATCTCTCTTGCACCCCTCTCTCTCTGTCCCCCTTCTCTTTCTCTGTTCCCCCTCTCTCACACCCCTCTCTCTCTTTCCCCCATCTCTCTCTCTGTCCCCATCCCTCTCTCTGTTCCTCCTCTCTCTCAGCTCACCTCTCTCAGCATTTCTCTCACACCCCTCACTCTCAGCCCCTCTCCCTCTCTCTGTTGCCCCTCCCTCTCAGCATCTCTCTCACACCCCTCTCTCTCTGTCCCTCTCGCTCTCTCTCAGCCCCCCTCCCTCTCTCTCAGGCCCCCTTTCGCTCTCTCTGTTCCGCCTCTCTCTCAGCATATCTCTCACACCCCTCTCTCTCTCTGCCCCCATCCCTCTCTCTCAGCCCCTCTTCCTCTCTCAGCCCCCTCCCTCTCAGCATCTCTCTCACACCCTCACTCTCACTGTCCCCTCTCTCTCACACCCCCTCTCTCTCATACAACCCCTCTCTCTCTCATACAACCCCTCTCTTTCTCAGCCCCCCTCTCTCGCGAATTGCTGTGTTGGCACTTTGCAACACAAAACCAATGTATTTATTTCAGTTTGGGCACTCGGGCTCAAAAAGGTTCGCCATCACTGTCATAGAGCAATAAAGGCACCGTTTTTATTTTTTTGAATAAAATGGTATGACACATGGGGCACCACGATATAAAATATCTTTTAAGGGGTCATGTAGAGTTGACATCTGCTCTTTGATTTCATGGCTACCACTTTAGAGGCAAGTATTTTAGTTATTACTGTTCCCCTCAATAAATCAGTTTTGCACAGCTAAAATCCCTAATTAGTTCACAGCCAACTGTTACATTCTCTAGAATGACTTTTTTGTAGCATTTTTTAATGTGCAACTGTTAACAGTAATCATAGTGCTATTTAGTTAACTGTTAACATGTTAGGCAATTTATTTTCTATGTGCTAACCAGATAAAAAACCTAATGACCCCACTGAGGCTCAACCACCACATGTTTGTATTTATATATTCCCCCCCCCCCTTTTTATGGCCACATAAGGAATTCCTCTTAATAAATTATACAGTGGTTTTAAAAAAAAATCTATTTTTGTTTATTTGGTTACTTTTTTGGTGTGATTGTGCTAATATTTTAAAAATGTATTTATAAATGCTCAGTTTTATGGTCAGGTATAGGAGGGCCTTATGGACAAATTGAACAGGATATACCAGGCTCCAAACAGGACAATCCAAGTTTAGAGACATATCTGAACTAATTGAAAAAGCTTTTGGTAAAAATAAATAAAAAATCTAGGAGTAAAGCACTAATTACTTCAGTAACAAGGAATATGTGCAAAGCATCAAGATGTGTCCAAACTTTTTGTATGCTATAAGGCTACTTTCACACTGAGGTACTTTACAGGTGCTATTCCTGTATACAGGGCCGTTTGAAGGAATTTAGGGGCCCCAAGCAAAATGGACATGAAGGCCCCCCAACTACCCCCCACCCCCACGCACGCACGCAAATCCTACAGTATAAGTTCACCGACACTTTATATAAATAAAAAAGGTTTACAGTGCAAATACTGCTGTTGCATATAATGTGCATAAAAGTTGAACATTTTCAACAATTGAACATTTGTAAAAAAACACCACTGTACCGTAAAATCAAATATACATAAAAAAAGTGCACAATAACTAAATCCAACATACTCAAAACACACACACACACACACACACTTACATTAACATTTTTCAGTTCTCACAAACGTGCAAATTATCTAAAACTGCTGCTTGCAAGCCTTGTTTTCTGCAAAGGCAATCACAATGTCCTCCATGTCCAAAGACTGGCGAACATCACGCTCAATTGACCTAAGTGCCAATCCTGTGAGACTTTCTTGGCCCATGGTGGACCTCATGTAATTTTTTATCAGCTTCAAAGCTGAAAAGTTCCTCTCGCCAGAGGCCACTGACACAGGAAGAGTCAGGAGTAGACGCAAAGCAATGCTTAAATTACTGTACAAATCCAGTAGCTTCTCACTGTATATGTAATTAAGCATGTCAAATGGGGAAGTGACTATATGGTCTGGAAAAGTGTAGAGAGATGAATTGATCTCAAGTGCCAAGTCATCGGCATCAATGTCATGGAGGGTTTGTTCCAATTTTTTGCATCGTTCATGAAGCTTTCCATTCTTTATTGTCTGCTTCATGTTGTCCTTTGAGAACAGAAAGTCATAAAGGTCATAAACACCCTTCAATCTTGAAAACCTGTCACTTAGGCTTCTGAGGGCTGTGTCAACCATGGGCAGAAAGAAGTCTCTTCTGAAACTCTCATCTGGAGTAGACTGAGTGTCCTCATCTTGTACAGTGGACACAGTATATCAAACGATATCTAATTAGCAGAGCAAAAAATAAAGATTTACCATAGCTTTACCATAGAAACAATTACCATAGCTTTCTTTCCATTTTCTTTCTTTACCTTCCCATTTCCATCTTATTGCTTCTTTTTTGAATCAGGTAATATGTATTAAAGCTTTTTGCAACAATTTACAAAGCAGAGAAAAGACTCTACAGGAGTAGAGTGTACTGTAGAGTCTTTTCTCTGCTTTGTAAATTTTTGCAAAAAGCTTTAATAAATAATACCTAATTCAAAAAAGAAGCAATAAGATGGAAATGGGATGGTAAAGAAAGAAAATGGAAAGAAAGCTATGGTAATTATTTTTATTATGGTCAGCAAGCTACCATATTTTTATTACTAAATGGGTCTTGATGACCGCCACCCCCCTTACTACTCCCCCGTGTTCTTTTTAACCCCCCCTCCCTACCACGTACCGCGCGGCAGGAGATTCAGTTTTCTGTTCCCGGCCGGACTGAAAGGAAGTGAGCACTCAGTGTGTGCACTTCCTGTCAGTCCGGCCGGGAACAGGAAACTGAATCTTCTGTACCGCGCGGACTGCAGGAGGAAGGAAGAGGAGCTCGGCCACACTACAGGCTGCAGCCTATAGGAAGCGGCAGCCGCCGGTGCAGCTGGGGCCCCAGGCCAGCTCGGGGCCCCAAGCAATTGTTTGTTTTGCCTGTCCTGTCGCGACGGGCCTGCCTGTATATAAAAGTAACGCCTGTAAAGCGCCTCTCCTGTCACTGGAGCGGTGCGCTGGCAGGACGCTAAAAAAAGTCCTGCAAGAAGCATCTTTGAGGCGCTTTAGGAGCGGTGTATACACAGGACAGGAGGTACAGGAGATTCAGCTAAAACTAGCACCGCTTTACCACCGACACCCCAGCGCCTCAGTGAGAAAGTGCCATTAGTGATGCAGTCATTCAATGTAGAGGGGGGCTACACACTGTTCAAACAAGTGTTACAAATCCAGGATCAACTTCAGCTAAAAACTCCTCCCATAGACCATGCCACTGACGCATTTCACCCCATAAGGTTTAATCGTAGAGGTAAATGTGTCAGAGGCCTGGTCTATGTGAGGAGTTTGAGCTGAAGCCAATCCTGGATTTGTAACACTTGGTTGACATCCCCTCCTCTACATGGATGGTTGCACAGTGAGCAAGATGTGCTTCATGTGGACTTTTGAACCTTGCAGCAGCGTCTAGAGTCGGCAGGTGAAGTATACAGGGCTTTGAGAAGTGCTTGTTTTTTGGTGTGTTATTTTAGTGGTGATGCAATTATAATTCTACTGATTAGCAATATTTGAAAGTCGACCACTTCTTGCCCAGACAATGTACATATACTTCTGGACAGGTGTTCTCCAGTTTCGTGAGGACATCATATCATGTCCTCTCATTTCCGCTCCTCCTAGGGGGCATGATCAATGATCGCTATGTGCCTTGGTCACAGCGAAGTTCAGGGTAAAGGGCCAATCACAGCTGTCTTTTACCATGTAATAGTTGTGTGCAATCACAGCGCTCACAAATGTAAACAAAGAACAGGTTCTTGTCAGTTACTGGCTCTTCTTCCCCCACACTGAGACCGCATGTGAAGGATTCAGAGCAGTGTGTGCCAGAGCAGTGAGTGCATTTTGTACACGGTGCGTTTGCAATGCCTTTACCACTTGCCAAACACCAGTGCAGCTGTCTGACTGCAGCAATCAACCATGCAGCTGTCATCAGTGCACTGATCAGCCACACCAGTGCAGCCATCATCAGACCCCTGATTCAGCCACACCAGGTCAGCCATGTTTCAGTGCCCTAATTATCCAGACACAAGTGCAGCATCTGTCAGTGCCCTGATTCCAGCAATCAGCAATGCAGCTGTCATCAGTGCATTGATCAGCCACACCAATGCAGCCATCATCAGTGCCCTGGTTCAGCCACACCAGTGCAGTCATGTATCAGTGCCATAATCAACCACACACAAGTGCAGAATTGGTCAGTGCCCTTATTGCAGCCATCAACAGTGCAGCCGTCATCAGTGCACTGATAAGCCACCCCAGTGCAGCCATCATCAATGCCCTGATTCAGCCAAACCTATGCAGCTGTAATTTCCCTGATTCAGCCACACAAGTGCAGACATCATCAGAGCTCTGATTCAGCCACACCAGTGCAGCCATCATCAGCGCTCTGATTCAGCCACACCAATGAAGCTGTCATCAGCATCCTAATTCAGCCACATAAGTGCAGCCATTGTCAGTGCTCTGATTCAGCCACACAAGTGCAGCCATTGTCAGTGCTCTGATTCAGGCACATTAGTGCAGCCGTCATCAGTGCCCTGATTCAGCCACATCAGTGAACCATCATTAGTGCCCTGATTCAACTGTGACGTGTATGTGCTTTCCTCCATTCACAGCAACACCTCAGTGAAAATCCATAGAAGCCAGAAAGTTCAGAAACTTGATTTGTGTATTTGAGTGCAATCAGTTAATGGGTGGTGTTAATTATGATGATCAGATGATACGGCCCTATCAAGCAACAAGAAGAATGCAACACTGATATTAAAAAAAATGCCATTTATCTCTTCCATTTGGCAATTTATAATTCCTATGTAATCTATTGTAAATCCATTGAAAGACGCAGATCCTTATCAGGAGGATATTCTCACTGCCCTTGTGTACCAGGAAGTGAGCTGACAATTTGCCTGATGCCTGGGCTGAACATTTGCCTTCTTACTGACCATGCCTCTGCCTGTTGCCTGAACTGGCCCTGGCCTTTTAATCGACCATGCCTCTGCCTGTCTCCTGAACTGACCCTGGCCTGTTAATCAACTATGCATCTGCCTGCATCCTGAACTAATCCTGGCCTGTTTATTGACCATGCTTCTGTTTTCCACCTGAACTGACCTCCCTTGATAAATTACCTTTTTTTTTTTTTGCCTGCCACCTGCACTTACAGCACGGGGGGTCTGACATATGCGAGGGATGCCAAAGTAGAGTGTTCAAGTGGAGAAAACAATGTTTTTGGTTTTCTCCTGTTTTTTTAATTCCTGGATAAGGGTCTTGAGTCCAGAGGCTTCAAAAAGCTGTCGGTGGGAAGAAGCTTCTACCCCGTGCCCAGGTCTTTCACGACTGTGGCCCTAAGACTGATGTTTCTGCCACGTGATTCTGACCTGTTAAATGACCATGCCTCTGCCTGCTGCCTGAACTGACCCTGGCCTGTTACTCAACATGCCTCTGCCTGACGCCTGAACTGACCCTGACCATTTTATTGACCATGCCTCTACCTGCTACCTGGCCTGTTTATGGGCAATGTTTCTGCCTGCTTCCTGGACCAATACTTTGGCTGTGCTGACTATGTCGCTGCCTGTACTGACCCTGATCTGTTTATGGACCATTTTCCTGCCTAATGCCTGGATGTCAGTCTGCTGCCTGCCCTAACTTTGCACTGTTTATGGTCCATGTTCTTGCCTGCTGCTTGGATGTCAGGCTGCTGCCTGTACTGACCCTGACCTGTTTATGGACCATGTTCCTGCCTGTTGTGCTGACCATGTCTCTGCATGCTGCCTGGACAATGCTTTTAGCTGTTGCTGACCGTGTCTCTGCCTGCTGCCCGGACCAATGCTTTCCCTGTTTACTGACCAGTACTGCTGGCACCAGTACTGATCCATCTACACCCTGCGAGACACCAGCCCCACTCATCCTCTACAGACAACTGCACTACTAGAATTATGGGTAATCTTTTGCTTACCGTTTGTTCAGCCTTCTGTACCTCCTGGCCAGTGAACATAGCATGCTATGGGGCAGCCATGTACCAGCAGGTTAGACCTGCTTGGCCTTTAGGAACAGAAACTGCTGTATGTGAGGCTACACTATATGCTATATTCACTTACCATTCATACAGAGCCAAGCATTACAGTACATTGTCTACTATACAATGCTGTTTGATTTTTGTATTACACAGGTTGCAATGTTCTGTACATAACAATCCAAACATTGAAAAGGTCTTACATATGTGCTATCCCCATACTCAGGAGAAGTAGCAGAATGTATTTTGGGGTTTAATTCTAACAATTTCCATGCTGTGTGTTAGAAATATCTTACAAATTGATACATTTTCTTTTTTCCCCACGTTTTTTAAAACTTGTGGCAAAAAACAACATGTTCAAAAGACTCATTATGTAAATAATTTGGGGAGTTTGGTTTCCAATATGTAGTCATTTTGTGGGTTTTTTCATTGAATGAATGAATGACTTGTATAGCGCTACCTATGCGAACTGAAACGCCTCAGGGCGCTTTGCCACTGGTGTCCATCTGTGGTATAGCGCGGTCCTTGCCCTGTGGGGTCCTGACACGCTTACAAACACATACACATACAACATACACATATTTGGCCAATTTTAATCGACAGGATCTAATTAACCTACCAGCATGTCTTTGGAGTGTGGGAGGAAACCGGAGTACCCGGAGGAAACCCACGCAGGCACAGGGAGAACATGCAAACTCCAGGCAGAAGGTATCGTGGTCGGGATTTGAACCAGCGACCCTATTACTGCTAGGTGAAAGTGCTAACCACTACACCACTGTGCTGCCCTTTGCTCTGGTGCTCCAGGGCCTCCAAAAATGTGATAGGTAGTCAGGAAATTAGATGTGTAATTTATGCCCTATGACAGTATGAGGTGCTGCCACGGTGTGCTATTATTAAATGACTGGAAAAAGGACACAGGGTTTGCATGTGTGCAGCATGTGGGACTTCAGAGTATATTGTTTTTACAACTTTCTCTGGATTTGGTAATCCTAGATTGGGCTCCATAGTTTGGAGATTTCAAAGTGTCTTGGGATTGACAAAATCTCTAACCCGGTGTCCAGGTTTACTGGAAAACCAACAAGGTATGTGTCCATGTGCACACAGAAGTTATAATGATGGTCTGGTGAGAGCACAGAGCAGTTTCTGCTGTTTGGAGTGTTCTGGAAATTTTATAGATATTCAACTCATTTCCTCATATTGATTAGTGGTTCCAAATTAATAATTACTACTGCAGTAAGGAACAAGCACAAAAAAAGATAAACTCAGCATCTTTCCACATAACTGTTCTATTTATTCGGTGCAATTGAAGTTTTTTATAGTAATAGTAAGAAATATACAGCTACATTTTTAAGAAAATTGTTTTACTTTTGCTACTAGTTTGGGCAAGCTTTTCTGTTACCATTAGATCGTCTGGTACCCCAGACATAAAGACTATGACATGGGGGCTGTGAGTTTGTGGCCTATATCTGGATTATATCAATTCAGAAGTCTATCTGGATTATATCAATTCAGAAGTCAATCACTTGGGAGTTTTTTTAAAAGGGGGCTTAAAAAAAGGGGTGGTTCCTTAACCCCTTCCCTACCCGCCCATAGTCATATGACGCCCACAAGGTGGATCTACCATCCTGGGTGGGCGTCATATGATGTCCTCCCATTCCCGGCCGCCTGGGGGGCGCGCAGCGTCGCTCGGGACCCGGTGCGGGTCCCTGGCGGCCTCGATGTCCGCCGGGCACCCGCGATTGCCCGTTAAAACAACGGGACCGTGCGGGACCGTGGAGCTGTGTGTGTAAACACACAGCTCCACGTCCTGTCAGCGAGCAGGAGACCGATCATGTGATCCCAGCACGGAGGAACACATGATCGGTCTCCTCCCCTTGAGTCCCCTCCCCCCCACAGTTAGAATCACACATTTAGGGAAAACATTAACCCCTCCCCGCCCCCTAGTGTTAACCCCTTCCCTGCCAGTCACATTTACACAGTAATCAATGCAATTTTATAGCAACGATCGCTGTGTAAATGTGAATGGTCCCAAAAATGTGTCAAAAGTGTCCGAAGTGTCCGCCGCAATGTCGCAGTCACGAAAAAAAAATCGCAGATCGCCGCCATTACTAGTAAAAAAAAAAAAAAAATGCAATAAATCTATCCCCTATTTTGTAGACGCTATAACTTTTGCGCAAACCGATCAATATACGCTTATTGCGATTTTTTTTACCAAAAATATGTAGAAGAATACGTATCGGCCTAAACTGAGGAAAAAAAAATAGTTTTTAAAAAGAAAATGGGATATTTATTATAGCAAAAAGTAAAAAATATTGTGCTTTTTTTCTAAATTGTCGCTCTTCTTTTGTTTATAGCGCAAAAAAAAATAAAAAACGCAGGCGCGATCAAATACCACCAAAAGAAAGCTCTATTTGTGGGAAAAAAAGGACGTCAATTTTGTTTGGGTGTAACGTCGCACGACCGCGCAATTGTCAGTTAAAGCGACGCAGTGCCGAATCGCAAAAAGTGCTCTGGTAAGGAAGGGTGAAAAATGGCCCGGTGCTGAAGCGGTTAAAAGCAGTAGTGTACAATGATAACAGGCATTGGGTAATGTGTACCTACCTGAATTCCTATTAGAAGCCAAAACAGTTTGCCATCTCACTGGTGAGCTGATGAAGGGTTCCCTTTGTCCCCATAAATGTTCACCAGTGCATGAAGGTATGCAACCGGTTAAATACACAACCAAGTTAAAAATTATTTATATGGTTTCAGTTAACATAAATGAAGCAAACAACCCTGTTTTGTCCCAACTTTGTTCTTCTGTTAAACATTGCAGCCAGAATTATTTTCCCGTTTCTTAGGACCTGACTAGGAAATTATTAAGAACCCCCAAGAGGACAATTCCATAGAGTTCCTGGAGAGCGACGGCATCCTTTTTTAATTTTTAATTTAATTTTAATTTATCACTTTATTTAAAAAAAAAATTATTTTAAAAGGTTTGCCCACGTGAAAGCTCATCACCAAGAACAGTGCCCCATTCATATTTGTTGAGCTCCTCCCAAGCTAGTGCTAGTTTTCTGGCAGCCACGCTGATCCTTCTGTTTTGAAATTTTATGAATTACTGATCCAAGACAAGTATGCAATTTAGAGAAGTCACAAATCATTATCTGCATATTTGTTTAGGGTTTGTGCCTCAAATATTTGAGGTAGAGGGTGAGCATGCTATCCACCCACGTTTTTAATACAGGTAATGTTCAGTATGCTTCAACCCCCCTACCCCCGTTGTCCCATCTTCCTCCCTTGAATCACCACTGCAATATACAAAAACTCAATTTATCTACCTTTTTCTCTGTCTTTGGTCCAAAGAAAACTTCAACCAAAAATATTAGACTACTAGTTCATTGCAGTAATAAAAATAATTGTTCATATTGCATTGACTGTAGGATTGCAACACTTTAAACAGTACTTAAACAGTGTTATTTTCAAATCTAATAAGAAATAATTGTGATTATTCTTTTTTTATGTGCTCCCTGTAAAATACGGTAGTTATACAAATCTCAATAATTCTTAGAACACATTTCTAACATTCAGATTCCATCTTGCACACCTTGAGATACATTTCTGATCTGAACGTAGCATGGCCTCTTTTTTATTTTTATTATTTCTCCTTAAACATTTTGCTGACACTGATGATCGGGTTTAATTGTTAAGCTACTTTGACTTTAAAATGTCCTATAAAATCAATCGTGACTTGTCAGTGTGTTTATAGATGTTTGGCAAGGCTGCTTAGTGACAAAATACATTCCAAAAGACCAATTCTCTTGCATCAGCTATGAGCTAAATGAGTTTAACTAGCATTAAATTATATGCACAATTGTCTATAAAGAAGATGTTCTCTATTTGTGACTCACAGGAGGGTTGACCTTGTTACTGTAAATCATTCACAATTGTTAATGGCTTTATCATTGATCATATAGTCATTGTGACAGACCTAGCCGGGACACAGGCTTTTTGAGAGGACGAAATGCAAGCCTCTTGCCAACTGATTACGGGCCCTGGCATTTGGGGGAACGGTGCTCTTTTTGGGCTGCAAGCCTTGGACCCCTGAGCTGGTGTTACTTGGATTCAGGTCCATGCTGGCCCCCCAATACACATAGAATCTGTATGTGTATTTGGCATATTAGCAAGAAATGCTAATGTCATGAACTCCAGACAGCCTGTCTGTTATGTAATTGAGTATAGTCTGGCTTGTAGGAGTGTTTTCACCTATTGTTGTGTGTGCTAATTAACCCTGCAATTGAATGAAGGAGTCCAGTGTTGATTAAGATAATTAGCTCATGCTAATTAAGCTAGGTGTGAGTCATCTGGCTGTATATATGTGTGACATGTCAAATAAAGATTCATTCCTGATGTACCTCAAGAAATAGTGCTGTCTAATTCTTGGGGGTTCCTATAACCAGATCCATTGGACTCATGTTCCAGAACTTAGGAAGCATTTACGGCGGACACCTTGAGTACAGGATCCGTCACATTGTTGGCAAGCAGTGGGATTGTGCTTCCTGCAGTCTGGGACATTCAAACCTCCACCGGGATCCAAGATCAGGATAGAAGACTTCGGTCACCCCAGCGGAGATATGGATCTGGCATCAGAGTTCCCAGGGCTGCTGCGGATCATCCTTGCAGCATACACAAGGACTGTGTCTGAGGAGGAATACCTGGAGCTCAGGCAGCAGATTCGGGTGGAGCTGTGGATTGGAGCCCTCCAGCTTGCTGGTATAAAACAGGGCAAGTTCTTTCCAACCCAAGAGCAACGGGCCAGTGACCAACGGGCATTGCGGATGGCATTCCTGGGAGAGCAGCCCCAGGAGCAATGGGTGACTGAGTTGGACAGGCTTGTCCAGCAGGAGATAGAGCTGGACAATCGTTATCGGGCTCTGCAATGGCACGCAGAGCAGGGATATTTAGGGGAGACAACAGAATGCTCCCCGGAGGGATATGACTTTGGAGGCCCTGGATTGCTGTGGGAGAGCCTTACAGATCATTTTGTGTTTGGCAATGAAGGGGAACCTACCCTTGAGGACCTGCAAGAATATAGAGAGGCTATGCTCGGTCTTGCAGGTGTCTCAGAGCTTAAACATGATCTGGACCATTTGTTAAGGAAGGAACAGCATCTGGAAAGGGCATACAGGAAACTGCTAGAACACGTTCAGCAGCATGCCAGAGAATTGGCAGTGGAAACTCCGGAGATTGTCGTCCCCAAAGCGGAAGTGCTGACAATTGGGCAGAACTCTGCTAACTTCTGCCCAGCACCAACAGTGGCTTCGGCCTTCTTGAGAGAAGAGGTAGTCGGCCTTTCTCCCACAACACTGACAGGGACATGTGATTTTCTGCCAGCAGCACCTATGGAGTTACAACAAACTTCTCCAGCTGAAGATCTGGTAACTGAACAGAGGGTCCAAGCCCTTTGCGCCACATCTACAGCAATTATGGAGGCCCAGGGTGAGGAGGTGGCAGTCCATCACGAGTTGCAGATCAGGGTTCAAGGAGAGAATGCAGTTGTCACCTCACAACTGCAGCTTGATCTGGTGTCGGTGGATGGGCCTGTGGTCTCCACTAACAGAAAACCAGCAGAAGTGCTGGCAACCGGGCAGAGTGCTACCAACCTCTGCCCAGCACCGGTAACAGCTGCGGAGTTCCAGGGAACTGGGGCAGTCGGCCTCTCTCCCCAACAGTTAGCTGGAGCAGATGATGTAGGGAAGCTCCTACGCCCAGCTGAACTGCTGGTAACGGAACAGAGCGCTGCTGGCCTCTGCCCGCAACTAAAACAGGACAGATTTCCTGTAAAGGTGGATGGGAATGCAGTCTCCACCAGTATAACCCAGGGATGCTGGGCGGTCGGCCCAGATCCCCAACAGCGTGATGGAGTGAGCCCAGTCACCCTGTCTTCTCTCCAGCGGCTGAAAAGACTCCAGGGAGAAGGACCAGTCCAGGCCTCTCCCCAGCGGCAGATATGTTCTTTGAGAGAGGCAGAGGTTGGCTGGGTGAGTGCTCTGTTTGAAACAATTTGTTTGGGGTACTGTGTGAGTACAGGCATTAGAGGACTGGAACTATGGACTAACTTCGGAGTCAACCCGTCTGGGGTCTCCTCCTGTGTTAGTCTCCTGCCGAAAGGGGAGAAATGTGACAGACCTAGCCGGGACACAGGCTTTTTGAGAGGACGAAATGCAAGCCTCTTGCCAACTGATTACGGGCCCTGGCATTTGGGGGAACGGTGCTCTTTTTGGGCTGCAAGCCTTGGACCCCTGAGCTGGTGTTACTTGGATTCAGGTCCATGCTGGCCCCCCAATACACATAGAATCTGTATGTGTATTTGGCATATTAGCAAGAAATGCTAATGTCATGAACTCCAGACAGCCTGTCTGTTATGTAATTGAGTATAGTCTGGCTTGTAGGAGTGTTTTCACCTATTGTTGTGTGTGCTAATTAACCCTGCAATTGAATGAAGGAGTCCAGTGTTGATTAAGATAATTAGCTCATGCTAATTAAGCTAGGTGTGAGTCATCTGGCTGTATATATGTGTGACATGTCAAATAAAGATTCATTCCTGATGTACCTCAAGAAATAGTGCTGTCTAATTCTTGGGGGTTCCTATAACCAGATCCATTGGACTCATGTTCCAGAACTTAGGAAGCATTTACAGAAAATACAAATATAATATTTCTATGTTTTCTTCCTGGTAGAGGGGACTGAAATCTAATCTGAAACTAAAACCAAAACTACACTACTACATACTGATAAATAACAAATAAAACTGATAATTTTTTTTGTTCAATGCAATTAAGTCAAATAAAGACCCCCACCCTAATTTCTAAAAAAAAAAAAAAAATCAACTGTGAGATTAATTTGGACTGCAAGATTTCAGATCTCAACAAATTAGATTAGTGTTCCTGGTGAGATCCCACCTCCAGCATACAGATTGGTCTTGCCCAGGGAAATCGCACTTCTAGCGCACACACATTGGTCTTCCTGCTGTATCCCTCCTCCAGTACACACTGTACAGTTTCTCCTTAAGAGACTATTTAGTCTACAGTCACACACTCCTACCATAGCAATCTTCTTTTTCAATACTCTCCATGTCCTCCCCATAGACAATGCACACTGTCCAGACTCAAGTCTGAAAATGCAACACTCAAAGTGAGCTCAACTTGACACAGTGGTCTTTCCCCTATATCCTGCCCCTGCACACACATCATCACTCCCTAGTATTTAAACCCATAGTCTGATGCAATCTGTCTGTGTCCAGCCATGATCACTGCAAGTAATTGCTGGCTAGCGTACATACTCTGCTGGTGTAAAACTGGATAAAGAGCCCCGTGTACTGAAGGAGCACCTTAGGGCTGATTCACACAGGTGATTAGGACACCAGGTTTTTTCCAGCAGAAAGAATCCTCAGATTCCTATGTCTGGAATGACAGGTGTGTGTAGCTGCAGCCACTTACATAAAATCAATACAATCTAATAATCTCTGTATATATTAGCGCACAGGTGGTCACTTTCCCCAGAAGTTGGAAAAATTATAATGCCCCTGGTGGCGATCCACTTTATCCCCCAATCCAGTTCCTCAGTGGAATTAGACACATCTCTCTGGGTGTATCTTCTTATATATTTTACTTCATTAAATGCTTATCAGATGCTTTGACCCTTGCATACGGGTCTAATAAAGCTTAATTCCAAACAGCCACTGTGTCCTTGCTTTTCCTTCAAAAATTCAACATCATAATGAACCAATAAGAAAAATATATTATGTAGTATTTTCAGACTAATATAATTAAAATTAAATTTGAAACCAAGCTTTATTAGACCCATATGCACAAAGGGTCAGAGCATCTGGTAAGCCTCTAATGAAATAAAATATTAGAATACTTGTTTGATTCCATTGAGTAATAAAAAACAAGTCTGAGAGTGACCGCAGCTATTTACATTAATCCTGCATGTACTTTCAATGGTCATATAGCACTGTTGATTGGTGCTACACATTATGCCACCAGTCCTGCTAATGAGGAAGGTAAAAACAGAGGCAGATGAGAGTGGTCCAGTATCCACGGAACACAAGAGGTACCTTTGTGACTCTCACTTCATAAGCAAAAGGAGGAATGTTTAAAGGCTTACTAATCAGAAGTGTTTTCAAGCTCTGTGCCCAACTCATTCCAACTTTTTTTTAACCCCAACTAAAGCCTCGTACACACGATCAGAATTTCGGATGACTGTTCGTCTGTTTTTTTGTTGCATGCTTGTCTCATTCCGAAAGTGAAAAGGTTGCTCGCTATACAAACATTTTCGTACGGCAGAATACAACTTCAGATGTGACGTAATGTGTTGAGTAGTTTTGTATGTATTTTTTCGTTTCTGAGCATGCGTAGTCTTGCTCTTACGTTCTTATTTGTACGAAAACCATACTGATAAAACGAAAATTGGATGTTGAGTTCACTTACGACAAAAATTTTATAGTCTGCACATCCAGCTTTTGTATGACGAAAAAACGGAATCGGCTGTCGAAAGCACCGTACTAACGATCCGAAAATCGGAAGAGCGTTCATCGGATAAAAATTCTCTTCCCATTTTCGTATAGTGTGTACAGGCCTTTAGTGTTAACTGTCACTAGTCACAATGAAACCCCTCTACACCCCTCTTGTACTTCCACCACTACAGGCAGTCCCCGAGTTACAAACATCTAACTTACATCCCAGAGTTATTACGGGAAAGAGGTTTCTCCACTGAGGCTTTATCGTCAATCCTTGTTTTCATGACAACCCAAAATTTTCAAAATCCATTTGTCACTGGGACAGAAAGTGAGGTGAAATCTTCTGAACAGGGATATAGACAGCAAAACAAATGTTACAGGGGTGTTAACCCTACCCTATGTTATCCCCAAAAAACTAAAAACATTTTCTTGTCTGTAGTTACACTTAAATATACCTGTTCCAACTTACATACAAATCCAACTTAAGAACAAACCTACAGACCCTAGGTTCGTACCACAGGGCCTACCTGTAATGGCAAAAGTGACATCAGTAGTACTTTGGCAGGAGTCATAATATTACGGCTGGTCCAGGTTGTTTTAAGCAGTACAGAACAAGTTATTTCTGTCCTCAGCATATGTTTTAGTTTAACCGCTTCCCGACCGCCTAACGCCGATATACGTCGGCAAAATGGCACGGGCAGGCAAAATCACGTACCTGTACGTGATCGTGCATGTGCCTGCCTGTGGGTCGCGCGCGCGCCGCCAGCGGCGCGCTCGTGACCCGGTCGGGAGCTCCGTGACCCCGGCCGCGGGACCAGCGGACCCGATCGCCGCTGGTATCCCGCGATCGGGTTACGGAGCTGAAGAACGGGGAGAGGTCTATGTAAACAAACCTCTCCCCGCGCTTCCTACACTGACTGTCAGTGATCGGCGGTTCCCTGTCATCGGGAACGCCGATCAATGACGTCAGACGTACAGCCAAGCCCCCCTACTGTAAAAAAAACACACACACGTCACACTGACTCCTCCCCGCCCCCTAGTGGTTAACCCCTTCACTACAACTGTCATTTACATAGGAATCAGTGCTATTTAAATAGCACTGATTTCTGTATAAATGACAAATGTCCCAAAAATATGTCAAAAATGTCCGATGTGTCCGCCATAATGTCGCAGTCACAATAAAAATCGCCGCCATTACTAGTAAAAAAAAAAAATATTAATAAAAATGCTATAAAACTATCCCCTATTTTGTAAACGCTATAACTTTTGCGCAAACCAATCAATAATCGCTAATTGCGATTTTTTTTACCAAAAATATGTAGAAGAATACGTATCGGCCGAAACGGAGGAAAACATTTTTTTTTATATATTTTTTGGGGATATTTATTATAGCAAAAAGTAAAAAATATTGCATTTTTTTCAAAATTGTCGCTCTGTTTTTGCTTATAGCGCAAAAAATAAAAACCGCAGGGGCGATCAAATACCACCAAAAGAAAGCTCTATTTGTGGGAAAAAAAGGACGCCAATTTTGTTTGGGAGCCACGTCGCACGACCGCGCAATTGTCAGTTAAAGCGACGCAGTGCCGAATCGCAAAAAGGGGCCTGGTCCTTTGGCTGCCAATTGGTCCGGGGCTGAAGTGGTTAATGATTATATCTTCATAAAAAAAGAACTTCCTCTTTAAATGATGTTTTTATATAAATGAAGAGGCTTAAAGGAATGCGGAAGCTGCTGTTGCTGACCTCCCTTCTGAAAATGCTTGTTTCCTGGCTGTCATAATGAGACAATGATACTGATTTACCAAAGGAGTTGAGCAATTTTACTCATTAACCCCCCTGGCGGTATTCCCGAGTCTGGCTTGGGGTGGAACTTCAGTAGCATAAGCGGTAACCCTGAGCCGGGATGGCATTGCAGGATACAGGGAAAGTTACTTACCTTGTCCCCTGGATCCTGCGATGTCCTCCCGCTGTGTGAGCGAGCCGTCTCCTCGCTCGATTCACCTAAATAACTTAGGGCCTTCTTGCGCTTTACTATGAGTTCTGGATTTATTATCCCACCCTAACAACAATACATTGTTCTCTCTATGATTTTATCTCATTTATTCTAGGTCCCCCTATTATTATTAGTCTCATTTTAATACACCACTATGACCACCATTAGTATCATATGCACTGGGGTCACATTTACTTACTTATTTTAATACTTATTTTAATTTGTATGTATTTATGTATTAATCTATTTATTAAATTATTCATTCCCACTATTAGATGCATTGTCCTCACTTCCTTGGTGTAGCGATCTTTCGCTATATTATGCATCTATTAGTTTCCTTCAATGCCCATTTGGTATGATTCCCCCCACTATTAACTCGAGAAAAATGTCACTCCAGATTTTTACATTGTTTTAAATGAAGAACGAAAAAGGGTTTTCCCCTAGGTTGGTGGACTTTCAATGGGCACTACTGTACTTTCCCAAATAAATTTCAGTTGTGTATAATAACAAGATTTATTGAAAAAATTATTTTTATATATGTAGAAAACAGGTTTACATTAGATACAATTAAAAACAGCATCAAACATATATGTAATTTATTACATGACATCCGACCAGACGCGTTTCGGAGTGGGATGTCCTCCTTCTTCAGTGGTCGTGGTGTCGAATATAAAGTTTAATTCTAAATGCAAAAAGAATATATACATAGTTTTAGCATGATGGGGTACATTTTTGGGGGAGATTGTTCAGAGAGCCAGCAGGGGGGAGAGAAGGAATTCAGAACATGTATCATATAGAGAAAAGGGCATTTCATAAGCAGTAAACATATGTAGCCTGCAGTATCAGAGAGCAATATCAAAGAGAGCAACAGGGAAATAGACACTAAATATACAAAGCCATATTGTAAACTCACATATATGTTGATGCATTGGTGGTATAAATGTTCCACCGTATTTAAAAACAGGGTATCGCATAGGCGCAGCAAAGGATGTTTCGTTGGATACAGATCAGCAATCTCTTCATATGGTCATCCAGTGGTTTTTCTTGGAAAGGATACAGAAAATCCAGAAAAGATTTTTGTTGATAAAGACCCTAAAGTCGAAATATCACATTAGATTCCTAAAAGAGACTAGGATTGCCGCAGGGAGACAGAAAACGTTTGAGAGGATATGGGACTGCTGAGGTCAACAAATTATTCTCAAGATCCTCTGAAATAAGAAGAAAGAAAAAAAAAAATACATTTTTTGAAATAAAGATTGTACTTACAAAATTCATTTCATTTAATCGTAAGATGGTATAATCTTTAATTATAAAGAAGATATAGTTTACTTACGTCTATAAAGTAAAATGCCCGTGTTATCTCTTGAGAGTGACCCCTACATGGGGCTAGCCTCGCAAGTATGTAGATGTAATCTACAAAGAGTGAAGTCCAAAGAAGGAAGGATTTATCTAATGTTATATTTAATGAACATGACATAATCAATGTACACAGTATAAATGTTACGTTAGAAGGGGCATATATTGAAAAGATTTGTTTATTGTTCTTGTTGATTATTTATCCAAAGTCTAGTTGTTATATTTATTATCTCACCGGTATATGTATACGAGTATATAACAGCCAGAGATTCGTAGTTATTAAATAAAGAGGTTTATATCTATAAATTGGTGCCGTACTCAGCAGCCAAATAATACTATAAAAAATAAAATTTATATTTTATATAACTATTATGTGGCAGTTTTCAGATGTAAGCAACATAGCATACATTAATGTATTCTGAGAGGTATTCAATCAGCATATTGGCAACATGTCTTTAGCCAAAGATTGGTCTTTAAATAGGACAAAATGCCAAACAAAAATCTGCACAGTGAAAAAGTGGCAATACACATACGATAGACATAGTTTGTGTGTGAAAAAGGTCCACAAACAGAGCAAACTGCAGGATACCAAGATATCGGTGTATCTAAAATAAACAAAAAAAAAATATAAATAAATAAAATTCTCAAAAGGGCATACCTTGCAGGTGGAAGAGGGACAAGCCGACCGCATCAATAGTTGCTGATGCTATCCAGATAGTAGTTGTTGCAGTGTGCAAGTGACGGCTTTGTGATTATATATATATGTGTCTCTCCTATTAGCTGACATAAGGGTCAGCTGGCTGCAGAGGGGTGGGAGGATTGGAGATAGGTTGGCCTCCCGAGCGGTGTGAGCGTGGTCACAGCCCGACGCGGCCAATAGTGGTCGCGCTGTGTGCTGCGGCCCCGCCCACTCCTCCCGCCGGCACGCAAGGCCTCAAGAGCGGAGTGCGCATGCCCCGAGGGGAGAGCAAGATGGACGTATAGCTCCTCCCATGGGCCGCGCGTATCCGAGGGGAGAGGCCGAGGGGGAGGAAGGCGAGGAGTCGTCTTCCCCTCCGATCGCCGCACCGCCCATATGGGCGGGCGGCTTGCGTGCCGGGCTGTCCCATAACTAACAAACGTCTGTCAGGGGGGAGAAAAACAAAGGGAAACAAAAAAAAAAAAAAACCAAATGGGGAAGGAACGGCATAGTCTCAAATGGAAAAGTAAATTTTATGGTTGAGCTGATTTTAGTATCAAAAAACAGTAAAGATAGGAGTGATCTGTGAGGGATTAAAGCATGTTTTCTCTAAAAGGGAAATAAAAAATGATTTGCCTCTATAGAAATTCCCTAAATAGGGGAATGCTATTGCCCAAAAGAAACCGGGGGAGAAGAATGGGGTGGGAAACATCCAATGTCACGCCAATGTTTACCTGTAGCTGTTTTTATGTACATTTAGTCATTTGTCCAGAATTTCTTACAATGTCATATATATGTTCATAACATAACATTACTTATTATATACATAACCCTATAATCTAGGCCATATATATATAGATAGAGACAGCTTTACAGAGATGTTACACTATAGGTACAAGCCATATAAGTTGTATCTAAACATGCAGACATTGATACAAATAACAAATAATAATAGAACATAGCATCATTCGTCGTATTGTCGCGGTTACAAGGTGAAAATCGATTTCCATATTGATTACTTATGCATCAGGTAGGTGTAGTTAGATAGACCCGCGAAAGATTGTCAATACTAGTTTATTATAATTGGTGTCATTTTTCCATTCCCCCAGAAGCAAAACCTTCCAAAAAGGGTTTGAACCAAATGGCTTCATTTAAACCCGGGGCTTGAGTGGCCCGGAGCTTATAGATCCATTTTGACTCGAGTTGGAGGAGGGATTTATTCCAATCCCCTCCCCTAGGATTCGGATGAATCCGATCTAGGATTAGAAACTTGACTTTTGGAAACCTGCCCATGTGCACATTGGTGACATGCCGGCCCAGGGGAAGGTCTGGGTCGCAGGTCACCATACTGCGCACATGTCTGTAAGCACGTCTCCAAAACTCAAGTTTCGTCTTCCCGACATAGAAGCAAGAGCAGTCGCAGGTAAGAAGGTAGACTACCCCTAGTGTCTTACAGTTCCCGAAATGTTTGGCTCGAAAAATCTCACCATTCGGTAAAGTGGGGTTCTTTTCCACGGCCATGTATTTACAATAGTGACAGGAACCACAAATGAAGGTTCCCTTATATTTGCAGTGTTGTTTGTCACTTTTAAGTTCACTGCTTGTGATGCAGTCCTTAATGGAAGTTGCTCTTCTAAAAGTAAATAGTGGTTTGTCAGGGACAAATTGTCCTAACAGTGGATCGAATGTCAGTAAATGCCAATATTTTTCCACTATTGCTTTCAATTGCTTTTGTTGGTTGTTATATCGTGAAATGATTCTAAGTGGGTTTGTATCCTCTCTAGGTTTTTTAGTATAGAGGAGTTGGTCCCTGCTTTGGAGGCATGCCTGTTGATATGATCTTTTTAGAGATGCATGGGAGTATCCTCTTTGTAGCAGTCTGGTACGTAAGTTTTTTGCCTCTATTTGAAAAATTGCATCATCAGTGCAGTTCCTTCTGATACGTAAATATTGCCCATATGGTATAGAGTTAAGCAATGGAGTTGGGTGAAAACTACTGGCATGCAGGATAGTGTTGCCCGCAGTCGGTTTTCTATATAGGCGGGTCAGTAGTTTGCCCATATCATTTTTGTATATCTCTACGTCTAAAAAGGGGACATGATTGGTACTGTAGGACATCGTGAAACTCAGGTTAAATGTATTTTTATTCATTCTAAGGAGGCATTGCTCCAAAAGTGGGACAGTGCCGTCCCAGACGATGAGGATGTCGTCGATGTACCGGTGCCATCCAAGGATATGGTCCGTGTACATCGACAAGTCCTCATCGTCTAGGAAGGCCCGCTCCCACTCCCCCAGGTACAGGTTGGCGTAGGACGGGGCACAGCTTGTCCCCATCGCCACCCCCTGCACCTGGAGGTAGTGGGAGCCGTTAAAGGTGAAAACATTATGTTCGAGAATAAATTCAAGTAAAGTGAGAATGAACTCGCCATAGGCTTGGTCAATTCTCTCATCTTTTTGTAAGATGTGTTTGATGGCTGCTACTCCTCTAGCGTGTGGTATGGAGCTATAGAGGGTTTCCACGTCTACTGTTACCAGAAGAACCTCGGTAGGAATAACGAGGTTGTCCATAATTTGAAGAAGATGAAGAGTATCTTTGACGTAGGAGGGGAGTGTTAAAACATAGGGTTTGAGGAAATCGTCTATCAGGCGACTAGCGCCTTCACTTATAGAACCGATTCCTGAAATGATAGGTCTGCCTGGTGGATTATTTTTGTTTTTATGAACTTTAGGCAACGCGTAGAAGGTAGGCACTTTAGGGAAATCGTTGCGGATGAATGTCCACAATTGTTTTGTAATTTTTCAAATAGAGGCAAAAAACTTACGTACCAGACTGCTACAAAGAGGATACTCCCATGCATCTCTAAAAAGATCATATCAACAGGCATGCCTCCAAAGCAGGGACCAACTCCTCTATACTAAAAAACCTAGAGAAGATACAAACCCACTTAGAATCATTTCACGATATAACAACCAACAAAAGCAATTGAAAGCAATAGTGGAAAAATATTGGCATTTGCTGACATTCGATCCACTGTTAGGACAATTTGTCCCCGACAAACCACTATTTACTTTCAGAAGAGCAACATCCATCAAGGACTGTATCACAAGTAGTGAACTTAAAAGTGACAAACAACACTGCAAATATAAGGGAACCTTTATCTGTGGTTCCTGTCACTATTGTAAATACATGGCCGTGGAAAAGAACCCCACTTTACCGAATGGTGAGATTTTTCGAGCCAAACATTTCGGGAACTGTAAGACACTAGGGGTAGTCTACCTTCTTACCTGCGACTGCTCTTGCTTCTATGTCGGCAAGACGAAACTTGAGTTTTGGAAACGTGCATACAGGCATGTGCACAGTATGATGACCTGCGACCCAAACCTTCCCCTGGGCTGGCATGTCACCAATGTGCACATGGGCAGATTTCCAAAAGTCAAGTTTCTAATCCTAGATCGGATTCACCCGAATCCTAGGGGAGGGGATTGGAATAAATCCCTCCTCCAACTCGAGTCCAAATGGATCTATAAGCTCCGGGCCACTCAAGCCCCGGGTTTAAATGAAGCCATTTGGTTCAAACCCTTTTTGGAAGGATTTTCTTCTGGAGGAATGGAAAAATGACACTAACTATAATAAACTCGCAATGATAATCCTTTGCGAGTCTACTTAACTACACCCACTTGATGCACAGGTAATCAATATGGAAATCGATTTTCACCTTGTAACCGCGACAATACGACGAATGATGCTATGTTCTATTATTATTTGTTATTTGTATCAATATCTGCATGTTTAGATACAACTTATATGGCTTGTACCTATAGTGTAACATCTCTGTAAAGCTGTCTCTATCTATATATATATAACCTATATCACAGGGTTATGTATACAATAAGAAATGATATGTTATGGACATGTATATGACATTGTAAGAAATTCTGGACAAATGACTAAATGTACACACAAACAGCTACAGGTAAACATTGGCGTGACATTGGATGTTTCCCACCCCATTCTTCTCCCCCGGTTTCTTTTGGGCAATAGCATTCCCCTATTTAGGGAATTTCTATAGAGGCAAATCATTTTTTATTTCCCTTTTAGAGAAAACATGCTTTAATCCCTCACAGATCACTCCTATCTTTACTGTTTTTTGATACTAAAATCAGCTCAACCATAAAATTTACTTTTCCATTTGAGACTATGCCGTTCCTTCCCCATTTGTTTTTTTTTTTTTTTGTTTCCCTTTGTTTTTCTCCCCCCTGACAGACGTTTGTTAGTTATGGGACAGCCCGGCACGCAAGCCGCCCGCCCATATGGGCGGTGCGGCGATCGGAGGGGAAGACGACTCCTCGCCTTCCTCCCCCTCGGCCTCACATCATCGGACATGCGCGGCCCATGGGAGGAGCTACACGCCCATCTTGCTCTCCCCTCGGGGCATGCGCACTCCGCTCTTGAGGCCTTGCGTGCCGGCGGGAGGAGTGGGCGGGGCCGCAGCACACGGCGCGGCCACTATTGGCCGCGTTGGGCTGTGACCGCACGCACACCGCTCGGGAGGCCAACCTATCTCAAATCCTCCCACCCCTCTGCAGCCAGCTGACCCTTATGTCAGCTAATAGGAGAGACACATATATATATATAATCACAAAGCCGTCACTTGCACACTGCAACAACTACTATCTGGATAGCATCAGCAACTATTGATGCGGTCGGCTTGTCCCTCTTCCACCTGCAAGGTATGCCCTATTATGAATATTATACTCTGTTTATCTCAGATATACCGATATTCGTGTATCCTGCAGTGGCCCTGTTTATGGACCTTTTTCACACACAAACTATGTCTATCGTATGTGTATTGTCACTTTTATATCTTGCAGATACCTGTATGGCATTGGTCCCATTTATGAACCAATTCTTTGGCCACAGATACGTTAGTGAAACACTTTTTTAAATATACGAATATGTGCTATGCTGCATACATCTGAAAACTGCAACATAATAGTTATATAAACTATAAATTTTATATTTTTATAGTATTATTTGGCTGCTGAGTACGGCACCAACTTGTAGATAAAAACCTTCTACTTTAATAACTATAAACCCTCCTTTGTTATATACTCGTATACATATACCGGTGAGATAATAAATATAACAACAAGATTTTGGATAAATAATTAACAAGAACAGTAAACAAATCCTTTTAACATATGCCCCTTCCAACTTAATATCAATACTGTAAACATCTATTTTGTCATGTTCATCAAATATAACATTAGATAAATCCTTCCTTCTTTGGACTTCACTCTTTGTAGATTACACCTATACACCTGCGAGGCTAGCCCCACGTAGGTGTCACTCTCAAGAGACAATACGGGCATTTTACTACATAGACGTAAGTAAACTATATCTTCTTTATAATTAAAGATTATACCATCTTTCGTTTAAATCAAACAAATTTTGAAATACAATTTTTATTTCAAAAAAATTCTTTGCCTTTTTTTTTTTTTTTTCTTTCTTCTTATTTCAGAGGATCTTGAGAATAATTTGTTGACCTCAGCAGTCCCATATCCTCTCAAACGTTTTCTGTCTCCCTGCGGCAATCCTAGTCTCACTTAGGAGCCCAATGTGATATTTCGGCCCTATGGTTTTTATTAACAAAAATCTTTTTCCGGCCTGTTTGGGATTTTGCTTAGCAACTGCATCCTTTTCAAGATACATCTTTGGATGACCACACGAGGGAATTTTGTTCGTATCCAACGAAACATCCTTTGCTGCGCCTATGCGATACCCTGTTTTTAAATACGGTGGAACATTTATACCACCAATGCATCAACATATATGTGAGTTTACAATATGGCTTTGTATATTTAGTGTCTATTTCCCTGTTGCTCTCTTTGATATTGCTCTCTGATACTGCAGGCTACATATGTTTACTGCTTATGAAATGCCCTTTTCTCTATATGATACATGTTCTGAATTCCTTCTCTCCCCCCCTGCCGGCTCTCAGAACCATCTCCCCCAAAAATGTACCCCATCATGCTAAAACCATGTATATATCTTTTTTGCATTTAGAATTAAACTTTATATTCGACACCACGACCACTGAAGAAGGAGGACATCTTCTCACTCCGAAACGCGTCTGGTCGGATGTCATGTAATAAATTACATATATGTTTGATGCCGTTTTTAATTGTATCTAATGTAAACCTTTTTTCTACATATATAAAAATATTCTTTTCAATAAATTTTGTTATTATACACAATTGAGATTCATTTGGGAAAGTATAGTAGTGCCTGT
The DNA here is from genome assembly GCA_028564925.1 of Lithobates sylvaticus. Classification (NCBI taxonomy): domain Eukaryota; kingdom Metazoa; phylum Chordata; class Amphibia; order Anura; family Ranidae; genus Lithobates; species Lithobates sylvaticus. The sequence goes on along the minus strand of CM053028.1, from coordinate 331,022,758 downwards.
TGAAAGTCCACTAACCTAGGGGAAAACCCTTTTTTGTTCTTCCATTTTTTATCGGATGTGGCACACATTCTCTAATTCTCCCAACCTTTGATTAACAAGTTGACCAAACTCCATTTTCTTTTCTCTACCTTAAGGTGAGAGTTCTGGGAGACCAGAAAAGGATTCATTCAGAAATAGATGAATACCAGCGTGAATACAGTCCCATGTCAGCAATATAGAGAAATACATCTACACCCATAGAATATCTGCGGAAATATTTAACTATACGCACCAAAGAGCCATTATTCCATTTCTATTCACACATAGAGGATTGGCCTTACCTTTATTCTATGATATGATGACTTTTATTTTGCATCTGATTTCTCTTTTTATCCATTGATTTGGACATTGTCACATACCTGGACTATTTTTATTCACATCTTTTTATTCATCTATTTATTTATTAATTATACGTATTTGTTTCTTATCATATCTTTTCACCTAAAGCACGGCTTTATTCAATTTGCTATTATTTTTATCACAGGATATACTGCAATTATAGCACAGTATTTATTTCCTCATTGATGTTGTTTCACTTGAATTGATTGATTTTTACCACTTTATTGATTTTTGTACTCATTCATGAACCACGTATGAATTATTTTAGTTTACTCGAGATATCGTTTATCTATCCACTTTTATGAATTATTTATTTATAAATTATTCATTCATCTTTTATGCACTTTATTCTTGCATTTCTTGCACAAATCATTATTAGGACATTGATATTAGACCACAGTCAATAACTTTTGGTCCTTGTTCTTCTCCTTCCTCACCCCTAGACTAGCGCCCCCTGTGGGATCTAGCTAATATTGCACTCTATCCATTATTTACAAACATTTATTTGTATTTAGTTTGCGCGAAATCTTTTACTATATTTATCCCTGTAAGTGCTTTCCTGATCACTATTCATTTTGCTGCAAACACCTATAGTCATCATTTTTACTTTGACCTACACATTACTCTAAGTAGCGCGAGGGATTCACATACACCCATACGGTGTACGTCGGTGGCAGCGGGGGGGGTTGTGCTCATAAGTTTACATACCCTGGCAGAATTTATGATTTCTTGGCCATTTTTCAGAGAATATGAATGATAACACAAAAACCTTTTCTTTCACTCATGGTTAGTGTTTCGCTGAAGCCATTTATTAGCAAATCAACTGCTGTTTACTCTTTTTAAATCATAATGTCAACAGAAACTACCCAAATGACCCTGATCAAAAGTTTACATACCCCAGTTCTTAATACCTGTGTATTGCCCCCTTTAACATCAATGACAGCTTGAAGTTCTTTTGTGGTATTTGTGGATGAGGCTCTTTATCTTCTCAGATGGTAAAGCTGCCCATTCCTCTTGGCAAAAAGCCTCCAGACCCTGTAAATTCTTGGGCTGTCTTGCATGAACTGCACGTTGTGAGATCTCCCCAGAGTGGCCCAATGATATTGAGGTCAGAAGACTGAAATGGCCACTCCAGAACCTTCACTTTATTCTGCTGTAGCCAATGACAGGTCGACTTGGCCTTGTGTTTTGGATCATTGTCATGTTGGAATGTCCAAGTACGTCGCATGCGCAGCTTCCTGACTGATGAATGCAAATGTTCCTCCAGTATTTTTTGATAACATACTGCATTCATCTTGCCATCAATTTTGACCAAATTTCCTGTGCCTTTGTAGCTCACACATCCCCAAAACATCAGCGATCCACCTCCATGTTTCACAGTAGGAATGGTGTACCTTTCATCATAGGCCTTGTTGTCTCCTCTCCAAATGAAGCATTTATGGTTGTGGCCAAAATGCAAAATTTTGGTCTCATCACTCCAAATGACTTTGTGCCAGAAGGTTTGAGGCTTGTCTCTGTGCTGTTTGGCGTATTGTAAGCGGGATACTTTGTGGCATTTGCGTAGTACTGGCTTTCTTCTGGCGACTCGCCCATGCAGCCCATCTTTCTTTCGAGTGCCTCCTTATTGTGCATCTTGAAACAGCCACACCACATGTTTTCAGAGAGTCCTGTATTTCACCTGAAGTTATTTGTGGGTTTTTCTTAGCATCCCGAACAATTTTCCTGGCAGTTGTGGCTGAAATTTTAGTTGGTCTACCTGACCGTGGTTTGGTTTCAACAGAACCCCTCATTTTCCACTTCTTGATTAGAGTTTGAACACTGCTGATTGGCATTCTCAATTCCTTGGATATCTTTTTATTTCCCTTTCCTGTTTTATACAGTTCAACTACCTTTTCCCGCAGATCCTTTGACAATTCTTTTTCTTTCCCCATGACTCCGAATCCAGAAATGTCAGTGCAGCATGGGATGAAAGATGCAAGGGTCGGTCAGGAGTCAAGAAACTCATTGACCTTTTATACACACACACACTAATGACAAGCAAACAGATCACAGGTGAGGATGGTTACCTTTAATAGCCATTCAAACCCCTTTGTGTCAACTTGTGTGCATGTTATCAGGCCAAAATCACCAGGGTATGTAAACTTTTGATCATGGTCATTTGGGTAGTTTCTGTTGTCATTATGATTTAAAAAGAGTAAACACAGTTGATTGATAATAAATGGCTTCAGCCAAACACTAACCATGAGTGAAAGAAAAGTTTTTGTGTTATCATTCATATTCTCTGAAAAATGGCCAAGAAATCATAAATTCTGCCAGGGTATGTAAACTTTAAAAAATTGGCTATTGAAATTTAGGGCACTGAAATTTGCCGTGTTTGTGTGCCCTAAAATTAACCAAAACAAAAAAGGTTTTAGGTATACATACACTTTAAATTGAGTCATTCCATACTTTAGTTATCCAATAACATGAAAAGCAAATTCCTGTTCTCCTATTTCATCTGTGTATTGAAAGCGAAAGGGTATTTGCTCTTAACATGACTGGATAATGTTAGTGTATATTCACTCAATTTAACGATTTAGGCTGCATTCACACCTGAACGTTTTCAGCTCGTAAATTGGCAGAAAAAAAGCCACAAAAATGCCCAGCAAGCAAAATCCCATTAAGTTCAATGGCACCTGTTCACATTTGAGCATTTTGTCACCTGAAGCAAAATGCTTGATGCTCAAAAAAGTACACAAGCTTGTTTTTAGTCATATTACAGGTGTTTTTCTGCTTTTTTACATTGGTGACCTTTTGACCTGTACAAATATCACAGCAAAAACGCTGTAAAAATCGCACTGAAATTCTGCCTGAAAACAAAACGCTCAGGTGTTTAAAAAAAAAATGTTCCCCTTTCAAAATTATAAAAAAAGCACTTATATAAACTATCATTGCAATTTGGTAGAAATCACAAAAATTCAGCAACTCGGATTTAGATTTTAATAAAATGTCAGCCAAATTCATAGGGAATGTACCATTCACTCCTTTGTAGCATGGGGTGAACGCTTACTGTGGAGACGTTTTTTACAATTGAAGAACAGATGTTGTTGAATGTCAGATAATGTATTTTTCACAGAGTGAATCATTAATTTAGCTTGATACATGTGGTGAATGTTCCCCAATTTTGGGTGAATGTAGGGGCGTTGTGGGTGCTCGTCAAGCAAAAACTTTGATAAATATATACTATGATGAAATATCGTTTTTATGTGACAAAAAATCCTTATTGTAATAGTTTGTGAAATACAATCACAAAAATGTATGTGGCGAAACTGATTTGCTGCTTTATGCATTTTTCAAGTGCATGTTTCATTTAAAGTCCCAACCCCTTACTTAACTTCTTACTAGAATCAGGGATGGAGGTAACCTTGGCTTTTTGTCATAGTCCCACAGCCCCCCCTTCTTTCATTGTTACATTGATACCAGGGATGGAGGCATGCACACTTAGACGGTCCACCCTGGCACACTTAGTTTTGTGCCAGATAGGTTTCCTCTGTATGTTTTATAACCCTACATTATTGGGGGTTCATACATAGGTTAGGTTTTCCCGTCTATGCAACATATATTGTATATTCGTAATCATTGACATTCCTAAATTATCATTTACACATGTCTGCCGGGTGCAGTTTTTCTTGGGAGGATGGCCGCCATTGCCTTGGTGGGCTTGCGGTCCTTCTGGCAATTTGGGAGCTGTGATGCGCACCTTGGATCCGCCCCCTCCCTCTTTGTCCATTGGCCGAGGGCCCGGGCGGTTACCACGCTGCGCATCGACGTCACGCACCGAGCGCCCGACGCATGACGTTGACCGGGTCGACGTCATGACGCCGGCGCTTTGTGTACATCCATCCATGGCTGTGCGGCGGGGGATTTTGGCGCCAAACGTCGTGCGAGTTCTGCCCGGCTGCTGGCGTTCTCTCTCCCCCTCCTGCCAGCCCACGTGACGTTGGTGGCATACTATTGGCTGGAGTGGAGTGCAAGACTCCTCATCATGGAAACAGAATTGGCCCCTTTTTTATTTTGCTCATCTATCACACACACACAAGCTCCTTACATCTAGATAACAGGTAATCCCCTTGGCAGATGGCACTTACACTCCCCCTTCATTTTTTCAGTATTCCTAACACCCCAACTTCACTTAATAACCACATAATAACATACTTTTCAATTTTTTCAATGATTATTTTATTTTTTCTAGCACATTTTGCTTAATTTGACACTGTATTTCAATAATTTTTTATCTCATATGGTTTTTACACACACTTAGTTTCATCACAAGCCTATCTCCATGTGGTTTGGGTAGTTTAATCCCACACCTCCATGGATTTCAAGATAGGCATCCACAGTCATCCAATACTCGTCCACTTTTTTATAGTTTTTATTCATTTTTCCCTAGACCTTGGGCACGATCAATCCCATATCACCATTAAGGATTGGGTGGTGGTTACAGCACACCAATTCTGTGTTCCCAGATGCCATGCCTCTATATGTCGCCACAGCTCCCATGCCGGTTTGACCCCAGTCCACTGTTGGTGATCCTGCCATACCTGAGACCCATGGTTAGCTGTGTAAGTACAGGTGTAGGTTACATACCTTCCCTCATTCTAATTTAATGCTCTACTTATGTAATCAGTCTGATCCATTTTTTTATTATTTATATTTTATAGGCTTTGGCCATAATTCTCCTGATGAGTGGTCATCAACCATGAAACGCGTCGAGCTATAGATGCTACACCTATGCATCTTTTATTTACAGTAAACACCCAGATTTGTGCAACAATGTGCCTATTCTATATCAGACTAGATTTTCACGTATTATCATGTTATTATCTGTTTTTTAGTTACTTGCATCGAATGATCATGTGCTATTGTGCCCTGCATTTATGTGTGTGTACATATATATATTGACTCTATATGTATTTTTATGAAATGAATTGTTGGACTCACGGTGGTGTGTGTCTTATTATTAATCATTAATACATGGAATAAATCTGTTACGAACAATTATCTATTTTTCAAGTGCATGTTTCATTTAAAGTCCCAACCCCTTACTTAACTTCTTACTAGAATCAGGGATGGAGGTAACCTTGGCTTTTTGTCATAGACCTCATTTAAAGTCCCACAGCCCCCCCCCCCCCCCTTCTTTCATTGTTACATGCAGACAGTTTCAAAAGGGAAACATATACTGAAAAAATGACACTGTGACTGTAAGGGAGATATGCATGTCATCTAACTTACATATTATGTTATATACACATTATAAATAAAATGAGCTTTGAAAATACCTCCGCATTATTATAATGCATTCACAGTATTCCTATGTGTACAGACTGTCAACAGTTTGCTATCATGTCTTCAATGCATACAAAAATGTTTATTTATGTAACTGGTAGGCTTTTGAAGTTATCACAGGTTTTTAGGGATCTTTTCTAAACAAATAATACAATAATAAATGCATATATACTATATATATATATATATATATATATATATATATATATATATATATATATATATATATATGTATATGTATATATATATATATAGATATACATATATATAGATATATATATAGATATATATAGATATATATTTGTTTTTATTTAGTGTGAGTGTTAGAGGGGATCTTTTATAAAGCTGCTAATATGGCTGTCCAACTGGGCTTTCATTTGAATGACACAATACACAAAGTGCATCTGTAATTACTGAGTCATATGCAACTGGAAAATAATTACAGACCTCACACTGTAGCACGGCTTGGCAAATTATGCCCTTGGACAGTTCCGTTCTAACTGCACCGAGCCTCTGAGACATGATATAAAAGGCTTTCTTCCTGCAGTCTGTCCAAAATGTATAATCATACACAGCTATAACAAATGAAGAAAGGCCACGTTTAAGCAGTAAATCAGAATGAATAATAAGAGTGAGCAAAAATAAGACAGTCTGAAAATGGATTTTTATTTATAGTAAAATGTGCAAATGTGCAAATCATTATGACAGACCTCTTACAGCAATATTTCGCATAACATCTGAACTATAATTCAAAAATTACAATGTAGAATTCTGCAAATAATATTGATGTGTTACTATGCCATAGAGATGAAGCAGAGAGAATGTGCTGATTTTACATTTCTTCTTCGTTCTTTTGCTCTTCTGTCTTACAAATCGCATTGCCCATCTCGGCTTCTGCAGCAGAGCAGCACCACCTAGCCGCAGCTCGCTCCTCTAGCAATGGAGTTGTTTCTGTACTAAAGATAGAGCATATCCTTAAGGAACACTTTAGTAAACATTGCTGTTACTTCAGCAACACACATTTCATTTCCCCTGAATCCGCCAGAATTTATAATAAGTGCATTATCTGTAATTATCATGTTTAGCTTAACTGAGACATTCAATCTGATACCCCACTGCATGCTTTTTAATATTGTATAATCTGATGAAATATTTATTTGAATTCTTATGTACATAATAGCCCAGGTTCATTATATATTTAATCAATCCTCTTGTTCCTCTATTTAATGCAAAAAAAAATAAAAAATAAGTAATTTTCACAAACTGCCAAGTAATAGTCTTCTAAAACAAGAAATTGCTTACATATCTCCATAAATAGCTGGTCTCAGCTATTAACAAGAATAGATCTGTGCATAACTTTTAGATAATTAAAGAACTCTGCTAAACCTTATTTGCACCTACTGTATAATATAACACAATGCAATTTCCGAAAAAAAGGGGTTTCCTTTACCTGTAAGAGCCAAAACACACCATTGTGCATAAGAGTGTTGTAGTGCTATTCATTTCATTTTGAATGGCACCCTAATGGCACTATGACAACAGAGATTTGATGCCCATGCATGGTTGCTTAGTACAAGACACAAAAAAAAGCTGCATGTCCATTTATGTCATACTCACCTGCTCGGTGCAATGGTTTTGCACAGAGTGGTCTCCTTTCTTCTCTTCTTGGGTCCCCTGCTGGAGTTTCAGGCTTCTTCTCTTCTCAGTGTGCACCGATAGCAAGCTGCTTGCAATGAGGGTACATCCGTGGGCTTGCTCCCGAGCCGCACTGTGTATTTCTATAGACACACACAATGCGGCTTGGCCCTGCCCCCAAACTCTGCTTTGAGGATTTGACTGACAGCCAAAAGAGCCCAGGTCCCTGTAAGATCAAGAAGAGAGGGGAGAGAATGCCTGAAGCCGAGACAGCAATGGATCGCTGACAGGCTCAGGTAAGTGTTTGGGGAGGGGGGGATAGTTAGTGGGGTGTTTTTTACCTTAATGCAGGGAATGCAATACGGTAAAGAACACCAAGATTTTAGAAGTACTTTAAAACATGAAGACGTGTGCAGCCAGGGCTTCTCCGCAGTGTGTAATAGAGGGCAGTCATCAATGAAGAAAAAAGAAAGAAAACTGACATTTTATTGCCTGTGCTCATCCACCAGTGATGATGCAGCAGAAATGATTATTATAGGAATTTATATAGCAGCAACCATTTACACAGCATATGAACCTACCTGCATTTACACAGCATATGAACCTACCTGCAAGTGCAAGGGGAGCATGCAAACTCCATGCAGAGAGTCCCTACTGGGATATAAACCAGAGACCCCGATGCTGTAGGTCAGACAAGCTGACCACTAAGCCACTGTGCTGCCTGAATTGAACACTAATGCCGTGTACACACGATCGGATTTTCCGACAACAAATGTTGGATGTGAGCTTGTTGGCGGAAAGTCCGACCGTGTGTATGCGCCTTTGAAAATTTGTTGTCGGACTTTCCGCTAACAAATGTTGGCTAGCAGGTTCTCAAATTTTCCGCCAACAATTTTTTGTTGTCGAACTTTCCGATTGTGTGTACACAAGCCTGTCGCACAAAAGTCCACGCATGCTCGGAATCAATGCTCACCAAACACAACATTAGCAGAAGGAGCCCAAAGGGGGGCGCATGAACTTCCTTTTTATCGGCTCGCCGTACGTCTTGTACGTCACTACATTCGTAATTGTTGGCCAACATTTGTGTGACCGTGTGTATGCAAGACAAGTTGGAACCAACAACCTTCGAACAAAATTCCATGGTTTGGTTGTCGGAAAGTCTGATCGTGTGTACGGGGCAAAAGCCTGGCTCCCTGATTGTCAAGAAAGACCACAACAAATAATTCTGGTGTAGCGAATAAGCTGAAGCAAAAATTATGTTATTATGTAATAGCAAAAATGTTCTATTGTAAATTATAGACAGATTTTTGTTTATACTAGAGTTGCACTTCTTTTGCACTCTCCAGCTTTAGTAAATAAACCCAATATTGACAAGCTTCAAGTAAAACTTCACCCAAAAAGGGAAGTTCTGCCTTTCCGCCTTTCTGCCCCCTGCTCTACCACTTTGGTGGGTTCCTGGTTTTGACAGGTACCCACTTCCACTCGGATTGCTGAAATACCCCCCCTCCCCTTTGCCCGCAGACTTCCGGGACATAGATCTCAGAAGGCTGCAGGACCATTCGCATCCCTGGACAGGTAAGTGTCCTTTTATTAAAAGCCTGCAGCTATAGGATTCATAGCTGCTGACTTATTTTTGGGGCGAGGGGATCCTTTTTTAATAGGTGTATTCTCTTTTAGTCTAAGACCCCTTTTACACTGTGCCGCCATCGTTTTTACCGTTATTTTAGCGACGCTATTCGGCCGCTAGCGGGGGCGGTTTTAACCCCCCCGCTAGAGTCCGAAAAGGGGTTAAATATGCTGGAGCGGCGTTTTGCCGGCGGTTATCACAGTGCTGCCCCATTGATTTCAATGGGAAGCAGTGGTGGAGGAGCGGTGAGTAGGCCTTTTTCTGACGCCCTGCCAGCGCACCGCTCCAGTGTGAAAGCCCTCGGGCTTTCACACTGGAGTGAATGGACCAGCTGTTTTAGGGCGGTTTGCAGGCACTATTTTTAACACTATAGCGCCTGCAAAATGCTCCAGTGTGAAAGGGGTCTTAGATTTAGTACATAATTTCCTTTGAACTTAGTAGACTGGCACACGCTGCAAAAAATAGGCAAGAAGCACATAGTGGTCTTAGCCATGCTTCTCTAAGCTTGTCACATTTTTCTAGACATTTTTATAACTTCTGTTTTTATTTCTTGTATTTTTTAACTTACACTGAACTGTAATATCTCTGTTACCTTTTGTATTTATTGATGCCATTGTGCAATCATCTTCAGACATCTATCAAATATAATAGGTTTCACAAAATTCTTCAGATATCAAGTCAAATTAAGGTAGTTTTGAAAAATAAATTTAATAACTTGTTAATGAATACAGAGCTGCCTGGAATTCAGCTTTAATAAGCCCCATTATTATATATGCATTATAAAGTAAATCTAAATGCATAAATAAAGGATGCAAATAAAAACAATAATACTAATACATGGTAAAGATTTATGTGTAGTTAAAATAAACAACAGCATAACATGTTGCCTCTTTGCACAATGCATACACAGAGTAATACCTGCTGCTGCTGCTGTTTATCATGATGATTTAAACATTTCAATTAAAGAATTGCAAAATAAAGACTAAATGGTTGGCAAACCAAATAGAAGATTTAGATGACTTTCTCCAGAAAATACTTTACAACGCAGTGGTGCAAAAAATAGTAGAGGGTCTGATTCATGACACCATGCAAAGTTAATGGAGCTAGTTACTCATTAGCGCGACAGCTTCTAACTAGCACAAGACTGCGTGACAGAACAGCTGCTTGTCTCTAAAGGCACAAGTAGCTGCCGTGCTGTTTGCAGAAGAAGGCATGGTTGAGTTGGTGCTCACACTAGGAGACACATCCAGTCCCTGCCCTAGGCTAGATAGCTGGAACTAACAGAGCTTTGCAGGGTAAAGATCGTATTCAGATTCAATGGACTTTGTGACAATCTGTTTTCCAATGCATTAACTATTTGTCTCAAACAATCTCCAACTAATCAAAATCAAGAAAATAATAATTTTTTAAAAACTGACAACCGTTTGAAAGACAATTACAGTACACAATCTAAAAAAAGTGCAGTAAGTCTCAATCTGAGCTAGCGAAAATAGCAGTTCCCATAGTAATTTCCATTACAATCTATTCAAGCGTGGGCACCTTGGAAAAGTGTAGGGTGGGGGGAGCATTTTAATAATAAAATCATAAAATGCATTGCATTCACAACAAAAAAAAGAAGCAGAGCTTATCTGTATCTGGGAAAGTTCAATAGAAAGGCACCTTGTGGTTAGCTGAATGAAATATAACATCAACAGGTTGAAGGTACTGCAGGGGCGGACTGACAAGTCGGTCACTCGGGCGTCGCCCGAGGGCCCGGGGCCATTAGGGGCCCGGACTCGGCCACATGAGAGGCCACTTGAAGCGGCTGTATTACATGCTGCAATGCCGATAATAATACTGCTAACAGTGCGGCACGGATCGCGCTGCTCCCCGTCGGCCCCTCCTTTCCTCCCATCTGTCCCAGGTGCTTGTACTGTATGCTTTGTGACGTCACCTGGGACAGACGAGAAGAGTGGAGGGGCTGGCCGCCGGCGGGGAGCAGCGTGCACTGCGCCGTTAGCAGTATTATTACTGGCATTGCGGCATGTAATACAGCCACTTCATCGGCATCAGTGACTGTGAGTAAAGCCTAGATTAAGACACTAGGACCGCCACAAGTGATGGGGGGTACAGATGCATGGGCCCCGGGTCCCCCCACCCCACTGTGTCCCCCTGTGTGTGTGTGTGCTCTCCCTCCAGTGTCCCCCTTTGTGAGTGTCCCCCTGTGTGTGCCCCCCTTTGTGAGTGTCCCCCTTTGTGAGTGTCCTCCTGTGTGTGTGCTCTCCCTCCAGTGTCCCCCTGTGTGTGCTCTCCCTCCAGTGTCCCCCTGTGTATGTGTGCTCTCCCTCCAGTGTCCCCCTGTGTGTGTGTGCTCTCCCTCCAGTGTCCCCCTGTGTGTGTGTGCTCTCCCTCCAGTGTCCCGCTGTGTGTGTGCGCTCTCCCTCCAGTGTCCCCCTGTGTGTGTGCGCTCTCCCTCCAGTGTCCCCCTGTGTGTGTGCGCTCTCTCTCCAGTGTGCCCCTGTGTGTGTGCGCTCTCCCTCCAGTGTCCCCCTGTGTGTGTGCGCTCTCCCTCCAGTGTCCCCCTGTGTGTGTGCGCTCTCCCTCCAGTGTCCCCCTGTGTGTGTGCGCTCTCCCTCCAGTGTCCCCCTGTGTGTGTGCGCTCTCCCTCCAGTGTCCCCCTGTGTGTGGTGTGTGTGTGGTGTGTGCTCTCCTTCCAGTGTCCCCCTGTGTGTGTGTGCTGTGTGTGTGTGCTCTCCCTCCAGTGTCCCTGTGTGTGTGTGCTCTCCCTCCAGTGTCGCTGTGTGTGTGTGTGCTCTCCCTCCAGTGTCCCCCTGTGTATGTGTGCTCTCCCTCCAGTGTCCCCCTGTGTGTGTGTGTGCTCTCCCTCCAGTGTGTGTGTGTGCTCTCCCTCCAGTGTCCCCCTGTGTGTGTGTGCTCTCCCTCCAGTGTCCCGCTGTGTGTGTGCGCTCTCCCTCCAGTGTCCCCCAGTGTGTGTGTGTGCGCTCTCCCTCCAGTGTCCCCCTGTGTGTTCGCTCTCCCTCCAGTGTCCCCCTGTTTGTGTGCGCTCTCCCTCCAGTGTGCCCCTGTGTGTGTGTGCGCTCTCCCTCCAGTGTCCCCCTGTGTGTGTGTGCGCTCCCCCTCCTGTGTGTGTGTCCCCCTGTGTGTGTGCGCTCTCCCTCCAGTGTCCCCCTGTGTGTGTGCGCTCTCCCTCCAGTGTCCCCCTGTGTGTGTGCGCTCTCCCTCCAGTGTCCCCCTGTGTGTGTGCGCTCTCCCTCCAGTGTCCCCCGGTGTGTGTGTGCTCTCCCTCCAGTGTCCCCCGGTGTGTGTGTGTGCATTCTCCCTCCAGTGTCCCCCTGTGTGTGTGTGTGTGTGTGCATTCTCCCTCCAGTGTCCCCCTGTGTGTGTAGGTGTGTGTGTGGTGTGTGCTCTCCCTCCAGTGTCCCCTGTGTGTGTGTGTGTGTGTGTGTGTGCTCTCCCTCCAGTGTCCCTGTGTGTGTGTGTGTGTGTGTGTGCACTCCCTCCAGTGTCCCTGTGTGTGTGCTCTCCCTCCAGTGTCCCCCTGTGTGTGTGTGTGCTCTCCCTCCAGTGTCCCCCTGTGTGTGTGTGCATTCTCCCTCCAGTGTCCCCCTGTGTGTGTGTGTGCATTCTCCCTCCAGTGACCCCCTGTGTGTGTGTGTGTGTGCATTCTTCCTCCAGTGTCCCCCTGTGTGTGTGTGTGTGTGCATTCTCCCTCCAGTGTCCCCCCTGTGTGTGTGTGTGCATTCTCCCTCCAGTGTCCCCCTGTGTGTGTGTGTGTGCATTCTCCCTCCAGTGTGTGTGTGTGTGTGCATTCTCCCTCCAGTGTCCTTCTGTGTGTGTGTGCATTCTCCCTCCAGTGTCCCCCTGTGTGTGTGTGTGCATTCTCCCTCCAGTGCCCCCCTGTGTGTGTGTGCATTCTCCCTCCAGTGTCCCCCTGTGTGTGTGTGCATTCTCCCTCCAGTGACCCCTTGTGTGTGTGTGTGCATTCTCACTCCAGTGTCCCCCTGTGTGTGTGTGTGTGTGCATTCTCACTCCAGTGTCCCCCGTGTGTGTGTGTGTGTGTGCATTCTCACTCCAGTGACCCCCTGTTTGTGTGCGCTCTCACTCCAGTGACCCCCTTTGTGTGTGCATTCTCCCTCCAGTGTCCCCCCTGTGTGTGTGTGTGTGCGTGCTCTCCCTCCAGTGTCCCTGTGTGTGTGTGTGTATGTTCTCTCTCCAGTGTCCCCCTATGAGTGTGTGTGTATGTTCTCCCTCCAGTGTCCCCCTGTGTGTGTGTGCTCTCCCTCCAGTGTCCCCCTCTGTGTGTGTGTGTTCTCCCTCCAGTGTCCCCCTTGTGTGTGTGTGCTCTCCCTCCAGTGTCCCCCTGTGTGTGTGCGTTTTCCTGCCAGTGTCCCCCTGTGTGTGTGCGTTCTCCCTCCAGTGTCCCCCTGTGTGTGTGTTCTCCCTCCAGTGTCCCCCTGTGTGTGTGTGTTCTCCCTCCAGTGTCCCCCTGTGTGTGTGTCTCCCTCCAGTGTCCCCCTGTTTGTGCTCCCCCCACAGTGTCCCCCTGTGTGCTCTCCCCCCCCACAGTGTCACCCATTGTGCTCTCCCTCCCGAGTGTCCCCCTTTGTGTGTGCCCCCCCAGTGTCCACCTGTGTGCTCCCCCCAGTGTCCACCTGTGTGCTCCCCCCCAGTGTCCACCTGTGTGCTTCCCCCCCCCCACATACATACACACAGTGTCACCCTGTGTGCTCTCCCTCCCCCGTGTCTCCCTGTGCAGGTGTGGCTTGAGTGTGGGGACCAAGGGGGCCCCATGATCTTCTATTACCCGGGGGCCCCATGAGTTGTCAGTCCGCCCCTGAGGTACTGTATGGTAGGTAGGATGTTGAAAGTCTGCACCCTCATTCCAGCTTTGCTTTTCAAAGTATGGGATTGTGGGAGAGAGGACATGGAGGCTAGCATAAGGTAAGCAAGGGGAGAGAAAGATATCCTTTATTGATGAAGTTAACAATATTAAACTGTAACTATACGTAAAACATTTTTAGGCTAGTGTGAAGAGTGATTAGAACACCAGGGAGGTTTTTATTGCTGTCTCACTATTTGCCCTGCTTACCTTTATCACTGAAAGTGAAAGTGAAAATTTTGGAATAGGATAAAAGGGGATGTTTTTCAGTGGGGCGTGTCAGGACTAGGCTTAGCCCTTCCTTCTCAAAGCTGGCCGCTCAGCTGTCGGCTAATTGCCAGCTCCTATCTCTCCACAGTGACTCACCTGTTGATTATATCCTGCTCGTCAATCCTGCCTACTTACTGTTACACTGTTTGACAAACTCTGCTTGCTCAGTGGTGGATCGATCCGCTAATCCCCACTAATCAGGCAGGTGACAGGTCCATCTTCGCTCACTCAGCAGAGATGGACCTGTCAGAGTCCAGTTCTCCTCTATGGGGAGATCAGATGAAAATGGACCGCCTGGAAAATAGAATCACCATCTGTCCGGATTTGGTGGACAGGGTCGGATCGGATAGCAGCAGGTGTCAGTGGACATAACACCACTGACATCCGCTGCTCCACAGGGGTGAATGGAGTGTCTGATCAGGTTCGCCTGAAAAACTGACAGGCGGACCTGTCCAGCCTGTGTGAAAGGGGCCTAACGCAACCCGAAATTTATTAAATTGCCTTTGGTTCTACTTTCATAATATAGTAACAACATAAAATTTACGCTACAAAGTAGTCTGTTGTTCTGACATGTCAATTTTTGAGCAATTCAAGTTATAAGGAAATCAGTTGCTTGATTGCACATTCTAAATGTGTGTTACAAACTCTCAGTTCCAGGCACATGTACATCACATTTTATTCAGTGTGAAAGTATACATCATACATTGAAACTACAATGGATTTGGAATAACCTTGAGCGCTTTAAAAGTTGTGAGGAGTCTTGTACTACACATGCTGTCAGATGTTAACAATGAGCCAACCACTGAAGCATAGACTTTGAGGTTTATATTCTACTGATATGTGGTGCCAGTGCCACATTTATAGTATATTAGGAAGAACAATAGGCTAGTAGTAGAAAAATCCACTTTCATAGCATTTTCCTTCAAGTCTATTTTACTTTTTATAGTGCTTAAAAAAACATCTAGATTTTTCCATAAACTGCAAAATATGGAGCAGTATGGGGTGTAAATGGCAGGGTAGTCAACCCAAAATCTACTTTTTATATGAGCTGTTTTCCAAAAAAATATGGAACTTTAAAGTAGACTTGAATTCCAAAAGTGCTGTTATAGAGAATATTTAGAAATGTTAATTACCCTAAAAAAACATACCTTTTGTATTTAATCTCTGCTTAAAAATGGCAAAACACACCCTGGTAAGTGAGGGTACATAGGCACTCCTGTGCATACACCCTCTTAGCTATATATCTGCAGTGTGGGATCTAAGACACTGCTGTCTGGGACAAACAGCCAAGAGATATTTATATTGATGTATAATTAAATCACCAGCGCTCATCCAAACCTTACCCCCCCCCCCCCCCCCCCAAAAAAGTGAATATAACTCTCAGCTGCTGCTGTTAAGTGTACATCTCGTACAGTCAATATAAGCAAATAATTAAAGTGCAATGCTCTAAATAAACTACAAATAAAATAAATACTTAAAAATGCTCAAAGTGTTACATTCTATGTGAATTAACTGCATAAAAATACATATGCACTGTAGGGATTTTTTATGTATTTAGTTAGTTTGTTTAGCACGGAACTTTAATTATTTTCTGAAGAGATATTTGTAGTAAGATATGGTGATATCACCACTGTTCTTCTTGTTGGAGGCTCTGACATGAGGAAGCAAAGCCCTGCTTCTACTAAAATGGCTACCTTCAGACAAAGACACAGTACAAGGCATAGTATTTTGAAACAGGGGGACAAAACAGCTACAGGGAAAAAAACAGACAGAACTGGTGACTGGTCTTTTGTCCTCTGCCTGCTTTGCTTCCAGAGTTCAATTCCTCTTTAAAGCCCAACTTTGAAAAATGTGAGCTATCTCTTGCAGTGGGGTTGCGCCAGCACTGCAGAGGATAACTTCTCATTTAGGGAGGTTAGAAGAACTTTACTTTCCTGATTCTCTGCTCCCCTCCTCTGGCAATGGACTGTTCCTTTGTGTCATCAAAGCAGGGCTATGGATTCTGCATTGTTCTTGGTAACGCTAGGACCTTAGACCTCTGGAGTGTGGGGTAGAAGATGCTCCGGGGATCGGTCCAACAGCATGAAAGAGCAAAGGACCAGGTAAATAGGTCTTCTGTTATATGTCCCCTAAACCAAGCAATTAATCCTTGCAGCGTGGGCAGTGGTGGTGCGTGCATAGAGGGCGCAGGAGCGCCGCCCCCCCCTCTCCTGCACCGCTCTATCACCAATAGATAGATTCATGCATTGCATGAATCTATCTATTGTCACCGCTGCCGCCCCCTATTCAGGTGTCCGGCCCCTTGTCCGGCGCCGGGCATCTGAATTACAGCGGGGGGGGTGTTTCTGGAAGCGCCCTATTAGAGCTGTAAGCTCTAATAGGGGACCTGATTAGAGCGGTGTGCTCTGATAGGCTTCCATAAGTGTAAACAGCGAGCGCACTGCTGTGCGTTCGCTGATTACACAGTATTGTGTTAGAGAAGCGAATACATCGCTTCCCTAACACAGACCCGCCTCTCAGCCAATCAGGTTGCCGGGTCTGTTACCTGTCACCTGATTGGCTGAAGTCACAGGCGCTGTGATTGGACGCTAGGCGTCCAATCATAGCAGAAGACAGGAGGAGCGCGGGAGAAGACATCGGAAGATGAGGGGAAGATGAGGGGACACCGTGCGCTGCACACTGAGACAAGGTAAGTGCAGAGGCCAGGCAGGGGGCACAGTGGCAGCACTTGAGGGGCACAGTGGCAGCACTTGGGGCACAGTGGCAGCACTTGGGGCACAGTGGCAGCGTTTTAAGGGCACAGTGGCAGCTTTTTTATGGGCACAGTGGCAGCGTTTGATGGGCACAGTGGCAGCGTTTGATGGGCACAGTGGCAGCATTTGATGGCACAGTGAGGCTGTTTGTTTGCGCCCCCCCAAAAATTTTGAGCACCAGCCGCCACTGAGTGTGGGTGTGGCAGTTTCCTGGAGCTGGGCTTTAAATTAAAACCAAAGGCCAAAGGAGGTTATAACTCCCATAGCCAAAACAGGAAGTAGGAGGAAATCCCTCAAAAGTGAGGGAATCCTTGGTTGTTACCAGAACCAGCCCAGGTGAAAAAATTATAAGAAGCAGCCTCCGCCTATATTTGTGTGGTGTGGTGGAGACATGTAGGCTGAGGCCACTGATTATCGTTTATAATCACCTGGGCTAGTCAGGAGCAGTGGCGATCCTTTCTTATTGTTCAATTGCTAGCCCTCTGGATTGGTATCAGGACAAGCCTGCCACCCCATGTCCTGGAACACAGGGATATGTTTTTATATATATATATATATATATATATATATATATATATGTAGCGGTCACACTTCAGCAAGTGTGCACTATTAGTGGAAATTTTGTTTTTCCTCAGAACTGTAATGGAGTTCTGAGGGTTAATTGTACAGGAATTACTTTGGCATCAGTCTGGCTGGGCTGTACTAAGGTTCCGCCTGGTCATAGGTGCAGTGAGGCACCCGTGACAGGCCGAGAAGCAGGCCTGGTTGGACGTCTTGGGTACCAATCTTTCCCCAAGCCAATTAGTGGGTGCGTCTGGCCCTGCTGAGTAGTCTGGGATGGGGTACTTAAGGTGCTGAAGTCACGTGTTCGGGGTTCGGCCACAGCTTTTGGTTCCTGGTTCTGGTCTGGGGTAGCCCCGCGAGGGGTCCCGGGCCTAGGAGCGTTTGCCGTCCCGCAAGCATGGTCAATCCGACTAGCCTCACAGGCCCTCATGTTTAGGGGCAGGGATCCGTCTGTTCCCGAGTCTCGGAGCCGGTTAGCCCGAGGCCCAGTAACTGAAGGAGAATTCAAAGGCGTCCCGGTGTGCTCTCGATATTGGAGGGACACGGCAACAGGTACAAGTGACCAGGGGAGGACTCTTCGGAGGAGGGCCAACAAGCTGGCTGCTCAGTAGGAGCCTGGGAGCTGAGTTGTATAAACACTAAAGAATCCACACTTCCACAGTACTGCCAAGGAGACAGAGAAAGTTCCAGGTACTGTGAGAAAGGTTCCTATTCATCTTCAGTTACAATTTAGTCTGTGGCAGAGACTTTTGCAAAGTTTCCGGATCACATGTTGGCTGCTAGATCTCGGCTAGAGGTTTATCCGGCAGTGAAGCACTCAGCTGCGAGTGGCTACTCTCTGGGTTTGATTAGAGACATTCAGTTGATGTCTGCAGTTCAAAGTGCCTGATTTTATCACCCGTGCCCTCTATTCCCATTAGAGACTGTGTTATGTTGGATGTTACTACTGCAAAATAAAAACCTTGAAAAGGACTTTTATGTGTCAGCATCTGAAGTCGTTGGGTACTAACCCTGGGAACCCCTAGAGAATCACTGACAAGCCATGAGGAGGTAACTGGTAAGCCCAAAAGTCAAGGCCGCCCTCAAGGGGTTATGGCTGCTACATATATATAGTAAATTTCTAGCACTGTGGGTTGTGATTATGTGAGACAGCATATCTGGTATGTGAGTGTATGTATAAGTGCTAGTATGTATGTGTATAGTTGCAGGTATGGGACCATGAATACATGCATGTCTTACATTATGCATTACATATTCTTGATATTTGCTGTGTTCCTCCCATGGTGCATTGTATATGTGTATATTTTACAGATCTTTTATATCCTTGCACAGATATGTTATTCAAAATCGTACATCTCTTGTATGCTTATTTAAGTGCCCGTGCTGCTTATGTACATGAATACGAGCTTGAGACAAATGAGCTAGAGAATAGGTGAAACACCCTGGGGTTGTTAAAAAGACAGATACGATCTTTAAGCTACTGGAACACCTTCAAATTAATCTTACAGATAATCTTAATCAAATGAGATTTATTGGATCAGAAAGGGCTGCAACACTGAACAGATGCCTGTTCTCCTTCCTGCATCTTTCATGAAGTATTTGTAAGGAAACAAATGAAAAGCAGTGCTTATACTGGATGTTCTTTTATCTTATATTATATGGTACTGCTTTTAAGAATTACAATTATCCACAGCTCCAGCAGTGTTGTCGCATGCAGATCATTGCCGTCATCTTTTTGCTCCTTGCAATAACCATAACCAGTGTCCCGAGGATGGTTGGCAACTGATCTGGCTGTGAGAGTATTAGGACTAGTGCTGCCTGTTCTTTAAAGGAAAGGGTAACATTCCTCCTTGCAAGCTTTGGCAGAATGCAAACAGTGGCTTAAACAATTCAATTACCATTTTTGTCAAAGGAAAATGCAGTTTTTACTTACCATATACCTCACTTCCAAAGGTTTACTCTTCTCATTTTTGTGATCAATAAATTATTCTGAAGCCAAATCTGAAGAGGAGAACGCCAACTGATGGAGGAGGGTATGAGGAACAAGGTAAGTAAAAAATGCATTTAACCACTTGCCGACTGCCAGCAGTATATTTACAGCTGGTGGGCAGCTCCCCCAGGTACCGCGTACGTCGCAGTGCACATGTGCACTGTGTGTGCCCCCTGGGGCTAGCAGCAGTGCAATCTGCAACTGGACACAGTAGATTGTGGTGCTTGGTATCAGGTCACTGGGAGCAGCTCGGATACCAGGTGATCGCTGTGCAATCACATTACATCTAGTAAATAATGGAATCCATTGATGACATCATTGTTCACTACTGTGTGTGATCTGTGATTGGTCACCAGTGATCACATGGTACCTGGGCCAATCACAACACAATGTACCATGTGATAGCTGTGGGTCAATCCCAGCATCACAATAGTAAACAATGAGTCAGTAATGAAAGCGATTCATGACAGTTCCAATGATTGCTGTTACAGTGATCATCTCTGTAACTAGCAATCACAGAAAAAAAAAATCCTTGATCACCCCCCATAAAAGTACAGTGTCACTATGGTGACATTAAACTACTCTGATGAACTAAGAACTCCCCATGCCTCTTACTAAATATCATGGACTGTCTAATTCCCAAAGAGGGGTCATTTGGGAGATATTTGTACTGTCCTGGCATTTTAGGGCCTAAAGAAATGCAGTAAGTACATCAGAACTGATCAATTTTCCAAATACACTACCAAAAGTATTGGGAGGCCTCTATCAGATTGAAGTCAAGTTCCTCCACGCCAAACTCGTTTATCCATATCTTTAAGGACTTTGCTTTGTGCACTGGTCCAAATAATTTTATGGAGAGGAGATTATGGTGTGGGTTTGTTTTTTCAGGGGTTGGGCTTGGCCCCTTAGTTTCAGTGAAGGGAACTGTTAAGACGTCAGCATACCAAGACATTTTGGACAATTTCATGCTCCCAACAGTTTGGGGATGGCCTCTTCCTGTTCCAACATGAATGCGCACCAGTGAACAAACAAGGTCCATAAAAGACATGGATGAGTGAGTTTGGGGTGGAGGAACTTGACTGGTCTGCACAGATTCCTGACCTCAACCCGCCAGAACAACCTCACAAATGCGCTTCAGGAAGAATGGTCAAACGTTCCTATAGACACACTCCTAAACATTGTGGACATCCTTCCTAGAAGAGTTGAAGCTGTTATAGCTGCAAAGGGTGGGCCAACTCAATATTGAACCCTACGGACTAAGACTGGGTTGCCATTAAAGTTCATGTTCATGAAAGGCAGGTTTCCCAATACTTTTGGTAATATAGTGTATATATATATATATATATATATCATAGTTTTTAGATTCTATAACTTTCACACAGACTAAATAATATACAATGATTTGGGTTATTTTTACCAAAGAAATGTAGTAGACTATATTTTGGCCTAAATTTATGAAGAAAGATTATTTGTTTTTAATATTTTTAACAGAAATTAGGAAAAACTCGTTTTATTTTTTCAAAATTATCTGTATTTTTTTCATTTATATAGCAACAAGTAAAAAAAAACGGTCGTAATTAAATATAACCAAAAGAAAGCTCTATTTGTGTGAAAAAAAAATTATATCAATTTTATTTGGATACAGTGTTGCATTACTGAGCAATTGCCAGTTAAGGTAGCACAGTGATGAATAGCAAAAAATACCCTAGACATGAAGGGGGTAAAACCTTCCGGAGGTCAAGTGGTTAAAGCTAAACTTCAGTTATTGCTTTTTTGCATAAATACATTGGTCCAGCTTGGGTGTAAGTATGTAAGTATGTATGTGCCATACCTTTCGTATCACTGTGGAATCACTGTAGTAGGCACCACTTCTACGGTAATCAATACCCATGCCATAGTGAACATAGCATGGGCACCATTCACCGAATGGCTTGCATATTTCTCAAGGAATACAAAGGGTTCTCTGATTGGACAAGGTAGAGACTGTAATATCACTGCCTTGCCTCTCCACTGCATCCAAAAAAAAGCACATTTCACTTTTCAAAAAATTCTTTATTGCTGGGTTTCTGGAAAGGATACAAATGCATTTTACAATAAACAATGGTCACTATAAAATAGATGTCAAGTAAATAAGCTGGTATACATGTTTATACAAGGACACAGTGAACTACATCTGACACGTAACATCTGTAGTAGAAAAATCAATAAAGACTTTCTGTCAATCAAACTATTGTGTATGTCTTTTACTTCACTGTATAGGTTTTCTGTCGCCCCAAGGGCAACTTTCAAATATAAACATTCAAGAACATTTAAGGACATAATAATAATAAAAAAGGCTTAAAGCACCATCTATTTTTTCAGAGGCACCGTCACCTTATCTATGCAGAGTAACAGCATCTCTGGAAAGAGCGTCCCCCAAGCCCATGCTTAACTGTGCTCCCCTGCAGCTCCTTGCTCCTTTGCAGCTGGCACTGAAAATTCCAAATCCCCAATCCCCATTAAAATAGTGGGTACGATGTCTCGGCGGGTGTGGAGATGTCACTCGGTGTACATCTTGGGGCATGTATGCGTTCCTTGATCATCCGATCATGGGTGAATACTGCTGTGCAAAATGTAAGCACATTGTTTCCCTGGAAGCCCAGCTTCTGAATCTAGGGAAGCAACTGTCAACACTGAGAAGTCCCTCCATACCAAAGGAGAGTTGGGATCGTACCAGGCAGGTGCTGGCAGGGGCCAGCACAGAGGCGGGTGGAGATAAAGAGGGGCAGACACCAAAGCAGAGTAGATGGGGTGACAGTAAGGAAGGGTAGAGGGGAAAGTGACAGGGAGGCCGGTCCTGGGCTGGAACATCCCAATAAGTAAGCCCGTTGCGCGACATTGGTGAAAGCAGTCAGGGAGCAGCATTGCTGGAGCAGAGTGATGCCCCTAGCTGCAAGGGGAATAACTCCTCCAGCGAGGGTGGGAGTAAAGCCAAGGGAAAGGAAAGACAGATTCTGGTGGTAGGGGACTTAATTCTTATGCCGCGTACACACGGTTGGAATTTCCGATGGAAACAGTCCGATGGGAGCTTTTTATTGGATTTTCCGACGGTGTGTATGCCCATCTGTCTTTTTTTGTCGGAATTTCCGACGGACTTTGAATTGAGAACCTGTTCTTAATTTTTCCGACAGAAAACCTTTCTATCGGATTTTCCGATCGTGTGTATGCAATTCCGACACGCAAAATTCAGACTCGTGCTCGGAAACAATTCGACCCATGCTCAGAAGTATTATTTAACCACTTGCCTACCAGGCACCAACACCCCCCTCCCATCCAGACCAATTTTCAGCTTTCGGTGCTCTCACGCTTTGACTGACAATTACTCAGTCATGCAACACTGTACCCAAATGAATTTTTTGTCCTTTTTTTCCCACAAATAGAGCTTTCTTTTGGTGGTATTTGATCACCTCTGGGTTTTTTATTTTTTGCGCTATAATTGAAAAAAGACCGAAAATTTTGAAAAAAAACGCATTTTTCTTTGTTTCTGTGATACAATTTAGGAAATTATTAATTTTTCTTCATAAATTTTGGCCACAATTTATACTGCCACATATCTTTGGTAAAAATAACCCAAATTAGTGGAAATTATTTGGCCTTTGTGAAAGTTACAGACTCTACAATCTGTGGTGCGAATCATACAAAATTGATCACATCTGATGTACTGGTGGCCTATCTCATTTCTTGTGACCCGAACAAGCCAGGAAAGAACAAATACCCCCCAAATGACCCCTTTTTTGAAAGTAGACATTCCAAGGTATTTAGTAAGAGGCATGGTGAGCTTTTTGATGGTGTCATTTTTTCCCACAATTCTTTGCAAAATGAATTATTTTTGTATTTTTTATTTTTTTTCTACAAAATTGTAATTGTAATAGGTTATTTCTCTCACATGGCATGTGTATACCACAAATGACACCCCAAAATAAATTCTGCTACTCCTCCTGATTATTACGATACCACATATGTGGGACTTTTCCACAGCCTGACCACATAGAGAGGCCCAACATGCAGGGAGCGCCATCACGTGTTCTAGGAGCATAAATTACACATCTAAATTGTTGACTACCTATTACACTTTTGAAGGCCCTGGAGCACCAGGACAATGACATGTGACACTGACGTGGCACTGATGACACGTGACACTGACGTGGCACTGATGACACGTGACACTGACGTGGCACTGATGACACGTGACACTGACGTGGCACTGATGACAGATGGTACTAATACGGGGCACTGATGACACGTGACACTGATGACAGATGGCACTAATATGTGGCACTGATGAGAGATGGCACTCATACATGGCACTGATATCACGTGGCACTAATATTTGGCACTGATGAGAGATGGCACTAATACGTGGCACTGATGACAGACGGCACTAATACGTGGCACTGATGACACATGACACTGATGACAGATGGCACTGATACGTGGCATTGATGACAGGTGACACTGATAACAGATGGCACGTGGCACTGACAGGTGGCACTGATGACAGATGGCACTAATATGTGGCACTGATGACAGATGGCACTATGTGGCACTGATGACTGATGACAGATGGCACTGACTACAGGTGGCACTGACTACAGATGGCACTGGCAGATGGCACTGGGGATGGCACATGCAGATGGCACTGGGGATGGCACTGGCAGATGGCACAGATGGCACTGGGGATGGCACTGGGGATGGCACTGGGGATGGCACTGGGGATGGCACTGGGATGGCACTGGGGATGGCACTGGCAGATGGCACTGGCAGATGGCACTGGGGATGGCACTGGGATGGCACTGGCAGATGGCACTGGGGATGGCACTGGGCACAGATGGCATTGGGGACAGGTTGCAGTGGTGGCAGTGGGCACAGATGGCATTTTTTTTTTTTTTTTATTTTAAACTTACGGCGATGCAGCCGTTCAGCTCCCCCTCCTCACACGCTGTCTCTGTGTGAGGAGGAGGAGCGGCGCTGAGAGATGATCTCATATGTTTACATATGAGATCATCTCTCATTGGCCAGGGCGATCGCGCTGTAAACGGCCGCTGTTATTGGCCGTTTACAGCGATCTGTGATTGGCCGTGTCCGAGGGACACGGCCAACACAGAATTTCCCTGCTGCGCGCTCGTGAGCGCGCACAGGGAACGAGGAAAGGGGAGGCCGTCATATGACGGCCTCCCGGGATTTGGCATCCGCGCTGTGGCCGTCATTCGGCTACGGCCGGATGCGAAGTGGTTAAATATCGTAGGGATAGAGGGTAAAAAAAAGGGGGGGGGTATGCCTTTATATCAAAAATGATGTACAAGTGAATGTGGGAGACAACATCACTAATGGAGCAAGGGAGGAAGTGGAATCCTTATGGATAGAGCTACAAAAGGAGGAAACTAAGGGGAAAGTAATACTGGGCGTATGCTATAGGCCCCCTTACCAAAGGGAGGAGGGGAGGCGGACCTCCTATCACAATTTGGATTAGCAGCAAGAATGGAAAGTGTCATTATAATGGGGGATTTTAATTATCCAGACCTAGACTGGGCAGAAGGAACTGCGCATTCATCTAAAGCTCTCCATTTCCTAAATGTCTTGTAGGACAATTTCATGGGTCAGATGGTAAATGCACCAACAAGAAACAAATCATTACTAGACCTACTGATTACCAACAGTACAGACCTGATCACGGGTGTGGAAAAACGGGGCAATTTAGGAAACAGCGATCACAGGTCAATTAATTTCAGTAAAAATCACACACATAGGAAACATAAGGGGAATACAAAGACACTGAATTTCAAAAGAGCCAACTTCCCTAAACTACGATCCTTGCTAGAAGGGATAAAATCTTAGGAACAAAGAACAAGGAGGAAAAATGGGTAGGCTTTAGGAGAATATTAAATAAGTGTATTAGCCAGTGCATCCCAATGGGAAATACATTTAAAAGAGCAAATAAAAGTCCCGGGTGGCTTAACTCCAACGTAAAAATGCATATAAAATCAAAGGAGAAGGCCTTCAAAAAATACAAGGCTGAGGGATCATCATCAGCATTCCAATTTTACAAAGAAGGCAACAAAGAATGTAAGGGCGCAACCAGGGAGGATAAGATATAACCCTTGAAAGGCACAGTAAGAAAGTCAGATCATGTTGGCCCCATAAAGAATGATGACGGGAATCTGGTTTACTAAGGATGGAGAGATGGCGAAGGTATTGAATTTATTCTTCTCCTCAGTCTTCACGAGGGAAATGGGGGGGGGGGGGATTCAGTAACCAAAACTGCAATGTTTATCCTCATGACAACGTCACAGGAAGCACCCTCATGGCTAACAGGGGATAAAATTAGAAATAGACTTGAAAAACTTAACATTAATAAGTCACCGGGACCAGATGGCTTGCACCCGAGGGTCCTTAAGGAACTCAATCAAGTAACTGCCAGACCATTGTTCCTAATTTTACGAAAAGGCTACTGACTGGAATGGTACCAGCATATTGGAGAAAGGGCTTACCTTGGTTGGAGTCCATAGTGCAGAGATGTATGCTCACCCTTGCAAATACACACAGTCCACAGTAACAAGGCGAAAAGCTACCTGGGCTGTGAATCTGTGCATGGGGGCTTGACAGGGAATTTACCAAAGGATTGTCAAGGTGAAGCTGTAGTCAGGGATTCCAGAAGTCACAGTTAACGATGAACAGAGACAGATTCAGAAGCCGGGGTCAGTCTTGGAACACTGCAACTTGAAAATAGGAACACAGGAACACAGGAACACAGGAACACAGGAACACAGGAACACAGGAACACAGGAACACAGGAACACAGGAACACAGGAACCTTTGGCAATACAAGAGACAATGAACTGACACAGCCCTCAGAGTGAAGCAGTGTTTTATATCCAGCTGATTAGATAAACTGCCTCAGCTGAATCAGGAGTGACAGATACTAATTGTAAAGCAAGATCCAGAGTATAGCCCTCAGTGCTGCATGCAGGACAAAGCATAGCTGTAAACCAGGCTGAATAATGAACTGAGGAGTGGCTCAGAGGCAATACAACATGAGCAGTAAACAGAAAGTCATGGGTTCAATACCTCCTTGAGCCACTTGGGACTTGACCACGCCTGGCCGTTTGCATGGCACGGTAGGAACCGTGACAACAATGTAGCTCCAATATTTAAAAAAGGGCCAAGATACATCTCCTGGGAATTACAGACCAGTTAGCCTAACATCAATAGTATGCAAGCTCTTGGAGGGGATGATAAGGGACTATATACAAGATTTTAGTAATGAAAACAGTAATCAGCATGGATTCATGAAGAATCGTTCTTGCCAACCAACCTAATAACCTTCTATGAGGAGGGAAGCTGCCATCTAGATAAAGGAAGACCCGTAGACGTGGTGTATCTGGATTTTGCAAAGGCATTTGATACAGTTCCCCATAAACGTTTACTGTAAAAACTAAGGTCTGTCGGCATGGACCATAGGGTGAGTACTTGGATTGAAAACTGGCTACAGGGGCGAGTTCAGAGGGTAGTGATAAACGGGGAGTACTCGGATTGGGCCAGTGTGGAAAATGGGGTCCCCCGGGGTTCTGTCCTGGGACCAATCCTATTTAATTTATTCATAAACGACCTGGAGGATGGGATAAACAGCTCAATCTCAGTATTTGGGGACAATACTAAGCTAAGCAGGACAATAATTTTTCTGCAGAATGTGATAACCTTGCAAGAAGATTTAATGTGGTGGGCAACTACATGGAAAATTACATTTAACCACTTCCCGACCAGCCGCCACAGTTATACTGCAGCAGGTTGGCTCCCCTGGACGAGCTGTCATAGCTGTGCGTCAGCTCTTTAAGACGCTGTAGCAGGCGCGCCTGCAGCGTGTCCCTGGAGCCTATGCATGTGCCAGACGGGCGCGATGACCGTCGGGCACCCGCAATCACTCGTGACAGAGCGAGAACCGGGATCGTGTGTTCCTACTAAGTAGAAACAATGGTCTCTCTCCTCCTCTAGTCAGCCACATTCCCCCCACAGTTAGAAACACAAATGGGGAACACAGTTAACCCCTTGATCGCCCCTAGTGTTAATCCCTTCACTGCCAGTGACATTTTTTTGGGGGTTGGGATATTTATTATAGCAAAAAGTACAAAATATTGTGTTTTTTTCAAAATTGTCACTCTTTTTTTGTTTATAGCGCAAAAAAATAAAAACCGCAGAGGTCATCAAATACCACCAAAAGAAAGCTCTATTTGTGGGGAAAAAATTACATAAATGTTGTTTGTGTACAACATCACATGACCGTGCAATTGTCAGTTAAAGCGACGCAGTGCAGTATCGCAAAAAAATGGCCTGGTCAGGAAGGGGGCAAATCCTTCCGGGGCTGAAGTGGTTAATGTAGAAAAATGTAAAATAATGCATCTGGGAGGCAAAAATATGAATGCAATCTACTCACTAGGGGGAGAACCTCTGGGGAAATCTAGGATGCAAAATCTGGGGTCCTATGGGATGATGGGCTCAGCAGTGGCATGCAATGCCAAGCTGCTGCAAGTAAAGCAAACTGAATATTGGGATGCACTAAAAAGGGGATTAACTCCAGAGATAAAACGAAAATTCTCCCACTCTACAAGACTCTGGTCCAGCCACACCAGTCCTCAGGAAGGATGTGCTGGAACTAGAGAGAGTCCAGAGAAGGGCAGCAAAGCTAATAAAGGGACTGGAGGACCTTAGTTTTGAGGAAAGGTTATGAGCACTGAACTTATTCTCTCTGGAGAAGAGACACTTGAGAGGGGATATGATTTTATTGTATAAATACCGTACTGGTGACCCCACAATAGGGATAAAACTTTTACACGAAAAGGGAATTTAAAAAGACATGCAGCCATTCACTAAAATGAGAAGAGAAGCGATTTAACCTTAAACTGCGTAGAGGGTTTTTTACTGTGAGAGCGGTAATGATATGGAATTCTCTTCCACAGGCAGTGGTTTCATTAGGGAGCATCGATAATTTTCAAAAAACTATTAGATAGGCACCTGAACGACCACAACATACAGGGATATACAATGTAATACTAACATAAAAGCACACACACAGACTTGATGGACTTGTGTCTTTTTTCAAACTTACCTACTATGTAACTGTGTAAGCATATGGTAGAAGAACTACTGTCCTTGATACAGGTGATCTCTTGAGAATACTGATGGACTTACAGTTGCCAAAGGATTGTGTCCCGGGGAGGGGGGGGGGGGTCGACGTGGACTTCTACACACATCCATCCCACACCAGATGGTGTAGCAGAATGGCTGCATTTGAGACACCTCTGTCTGGCCCAAATAATGAGTTGTTGGTAGAGTTGCTAGAGTTTGTATTGTATAACAACTTTTTCATTTTTGATAACAAGTTTTATCGCCAGACAAGGGGTGTTTTGATGGGTGCTGAATGTGCACCCTCATATGCATGCTTGCACCTAGGTTGGTGGGAAAAAGAAATTGTATATAACAACCCGAAATATCAAAAAAATTTAGTGATGTGGGTCCTCTACATGGATAATGTGCTGGTGGCGCGGAGAGGCTTAGTGGATGAGTTTCACCTGTTTATAGCTAAGTTAAACAGCAATAATAGGAATATATTCCTCACATATAAAGTGGACCAACAAGAAATTGAATTTCTAGATTAAAAATTTTAAAAAGTGGGGGACAGGATTGAAACTACCACATATCGCAAACCAACAGCGGATATTGTGATTCTCCGTGCCACCAGCCACCATCCATGGCCACAAAAAAAAGGTATTCCTATATGGACAGTTTTTAAGGAGCAGGAGGAACTGCTCAAATATAGATGATTACCACATAGAAAGTTTAGACCCGAAGGAGAGGTTCAGGATTACCCTAAGTCAGTCCTAGATAAGAGCAGAATTCGGGCTTTACAACAAGACAGGATGTAAATACTACATAAGAGAGAAAGAAGCATGAACAAAAAGAGAAAGAAAGAGTTGGGTTGGTTACCAGGTATGACACACTAATTAAGAAGTATGCATGAGTAAATGTACATTCAACCTCCTCTAAAAGGGATGTTTGCATGCAGACACTCTTCTGTATGCAAATATGTGGACAAAATAAAGGAATTTCAGGACATGCAAGGCAGATGGGCGGAATATATAAACTCTTTTCTCAATTGCTCATCTTCGTGGGTGATACACAGGGTAGTATGTCCATGCCAAAAAGACTATATAGGTAAGATACAGTGCGTAGAGAATTTAGACACAGAATAGGGGAGAACTTTGCCAGTATAACCGGTAAGGATGATCAATCACCACTGGCGGTTCATTTTGAACAATGTCATAAGTCGTCTCTTAGGGGCATAAAATGCGCTGCCCTATATCAATTAACCCTATCAGAAAGAAGGGGTGATACACATAAAGTCCTTTTACAAAAAGAGGTAAGATTTTTTTTTTTGCTTAACACTATGTACCCTATCGGATTAAATAATTAAGAAAGGATACATATTTGGATATGTAAAAAAAAGAAAAAAGAATAGTTGTACTGCTTTTTGAGTTAGGCTACACAGTCTAGCTAAATAACAGCGCCCACAGTGTGCTTTGACAGAGAATACCCTGTGGAGGTGACATTAAGAGGTGGAAGATAGGCTTGACAGTTAGGTATATAAAGAATCAGCCATCGACCAATCCCAAGCTACGCCCTAAGGAAGCCCTGGTTAGTAGGAGGGGCGAAACATGTAGGCAACAGGGGATACGCTCCCTCACAGCTCCGCTGTCATGCTGAAGTACACAGCAGCATGACTGACCCACATGGAGGTAGCGTACTACTGCTGCAGTCGAACATACTGTGAAATCAGCTAAGCAGTTTACTGGACACCACTCATCCTGGCTACATTTTACAGGGAAGAGGACTCATATACTGGCAGATGCGGTGAAACAAGTTATACTGATTTGAGCACATCGGTGCCTGCCACAGTTTAACGCCTCCAGTTGTACTCCACCACACGAGCCGAGGGTCAATCAGCTGCTACACATATCAGGACTGTTTTGCGTGGCAGGCTGGACCCGACTTAGGAGAGACTGTTGTTGCATATAACCTTGCTGGTACAGATTATTGGAATTTTGTATCTGTCATCTGTTATCCAGTTCAACATAGAAATTGCTTCTTTCACAAGAACTGATTAACTCTGTGTTAGATCACATAGAGTGCCTTGAAAATGTATTCATATCCCTTGACATTTTTCATATTATATCATGTTACAACCAAAAACGTAAATGTATTTTATTGGGATTTTATGTGATAGACCAATACATAGACAACACATAGACCAACACAAAGTGGCACATAATTGTGAAGTGGAAGGAAAATGAAGGAAAATTATAAATCTTTTTTAAAAT
Source organism: Lithobates sylvaticus (assembly GCA_028564925.1). NCBI lineage: Eukaryota > Metazoa > Chordata > Amphibia > Anura > Ranidae > Lithobates > Lithobates sylvaticus. Next base: position 330,991,929 of record CM053028.1, on the reverse strand, counting down.
TGTTTACAAATAAATATGTGAAAGGTGTGACGTGCATTTGTATTCAGCCTTTGTAGAACTACCTTTTGCTGCAATTACAGCTGCAAGTCTTTTTGGGGACGTCTCTATCAGCTTTGCACATCTAGAGAGTGAAATGTTTGCCCATTCTTCTGTGTAAAATAGCGCAAGCTCTGTCAAATTGGATAAAGAGTGTCTGTGAACAGCAATTTTCAAGTCTTGCCACAGATTCTCAATTGGATTTAGGTCTGGACTTTGACTGGTCCATTTTAACACATAAATATTCTTTGATCGAAACCATTCTATTGTAGCTCTGGCTGTATGTTTAGGGTCATTGTCCTGCTAGAAGGTTAATCTCCACCCCAGTCTCAAGTCTTTTGCAGACTCTAACAGGTTTTCTTCTAAGATTGCCCTGAATTTGGCTCCATCCAACTTTCCATCAACTCTGACCAGCTTTCCTGCCCCTGCTGAAGAAAAGCATCCCCACAACATGATGCTGCCACCACCACAGTTGGAATGGTGTGTTCAGGGTGATGTGCAGTGTTAGTTTTCCGCCACACATAGCATTTTGCTTTTAGGCCAAAAAAGTTCAATTTTGGTCTCATCTGACCAGAGCACATTCTTCCACAAGTTTGCTGTGTCCCCCACATGGCTTCTCACAAACTGCAAACGGGACTTCTTATGGCTTTCTTTCAAAAATGCCTTTCTTCTTGCCACTCTTCCATAAATCCAGATTTGTGGTGTGCACGACTAATAGTTGTCCTGTGGACAGATTCTCCCACCTGAGCTGTGGATCTCTGCAGCTCCTCCAGAGTTACCATGGGCCTCTTGGCTGCTTCTCTGATTAATGCTCTCCTTGGCCGGCCTGTCAGTTTAGGTGGACGGCCATGTCTTGGTAGGTTTGCAGTTGTGCCTTACACTTTCCATTTTCGAATGATGGATTGAACAGTGCTCCAAGAGATGTTCAAAGCTTGGGATATTTTTTTTTTTATAACCTAACCCTGCTTTAAACTTCTCCACAACTTTATCCCTGACTTGTCTGGTGTGTTCCATACCCTTCATGATGCTGTTTGTTCACTAAGGTTCTCTAACAAACCTCTGAGGGCTTCACAGAACAGCTGTATTTATACTGAGATTAAATTACACTCAGGTGGACTCTATTTACTAATTAGGTCCAGTGGCGGAACTACCGCCATAGCGACACACGCGGCCGCTATGGGGCCCGCAGCTGCTATGGGGCCCCTGGGGAGGAGGAGGAAAGCATACTGCCGGGGCCCGGGGGGGGGTGGCGAGCACTGCCCGCACGGTCCCCCAGCCAGGGGAAGTGAGGAGAGGAAGAGGCGCGCTGTCCGTACAAGGCAGCAGAGCGCTGTGTAATAGCTTTTATTTGAATGCCCTGTGAGTTCCCGGGGCCCACCGTCACATAGCCCCACCTCTTGGCCCGACGCTTTTGATAGACAGAACGCCGGTCCAATGCGGGACATGTGACGTCATCAAAGGCGCCGGGCCAAGAGGTGGGGCTATGTGACGTTGAGCCCCGGGAACTCACAGGGCATTCAAATGTTAGCTATTACAGCGCTCTGCTGGACAGCGCGCCTCTTCCTCTCCTCACTTCCCCTGGCTGGGGGACCGTACGGCCGGTGCTCGCCCCCCCCCCAATCTGAGAGAGCCCCACGCTCGCCAATAAGGGCTGCTGCAGTCTGGCTCACCTCTTCCACTGCACAGGTGAGGCTGCATTGGGCACGGGGGAGGCTGCATTGGGCACGGGGAGGCTGCATTGGGCACGGGGGAGGCTGCATTGGGCACGAGAGAGGCTGCATTGGGCACGAGAGAGGCTGCATTGGGCACGGGTGAGGCTGCATTGGGCACGGGTGAGGCTGCATTGGACACGGGGAGGCTGCATTGGGCACGGGGGAGGCTGCATTGGGCACGGGGGAGGCTGCATTGGGCACGAGGGAGGCTGCATTGGGCACGGGGGAGGCTGCATTGGGCACGGGGGAGGCTGCATTGGGCACGGGGGAGGCTACTTTGGGCACGGGGGAGGCTGCATTGGGCATGGGTGGGGCCACGCTGCATTGGGCAAAGGTGAGGCTGCATTGGGCACGGGTCAGGCTGCATTGGGCATGGGCAGGCCACGCTGCATTGGGCACGGGTCATGCTGAATTGGGCATGGGTCATGCTGCATTGGGCACAGGTGAGGCCACGCTGCATTGGGCAAAGGTGAGGCTGCATTGGGCACGGGTGAGGCTGCATTGGGCACGGGTGAGGCTGCATTGGGCACTGGACACGTTGCATTGGGCACAAGTGGGCACAGGTGAGGCAGTATTGGGCACAGGTGAGGCAGTATTGGGCACTGGCCATGCTGCTTTGGGCACAGGTGAGGCTGCATTGGACACTGGACATGCTGTATTGGGCACAGACCACGCTGCATTGGGCACAGGTGAGGCAGTATTGGGCATGGGCAGACCACGCTGCATTGGGCACAGGTGAGGATTATTGAAGCGCTAACACCGGGTGTTTGGAGTATCTTTATCTGTTGATTAAACTTTCTGGAATACATATATTGCTATTGTGGTGTAGGATCTGGGCTCTTTCTTTCTTCTCAGACTCGAACCACACACCCTTTGAGCCCCGCCCTTTAAACCACGCCCACTATTTAATTTAAGCCCCGCCATTTTTTTGTGGGGGGGGGGGGCCCATACAACATTTTGCTATGGGGCCCTGTGATTTCTAGTTACGCCCCTGATTAGGTGACTTCTGAAGGCAATTGGTTCCACTAGATTTTAGTTAGAGGTATCAGAGTAAAGGGGTCTGAATACAAATGCACGCCACAATTTTTTAGATATTTATTTGTAAACAATGTTGAAAAACATTTATCATTTACCTACACGGTTTAGGAGATATTTGCCAAAAGACAGGAACCGATGTCTACGGCGCATGCACCGTAGACAGCGGCACGAAGGCACACTGAGAAAGCCGTGAGTGGCGGCTCCCGTGCGCATGCGCAGGAGTGACGTCATTGCGGCGCCGTCGAATGACAGCGCTGGAGCTGCGAAACCCACCAAGAAGATGGAGGCTTCGTACACAAGGGGACAGCGGTGACATCGCAGGCTCCTGTGTCAGGTAAGTGACACATAATGGACTAATATGCGATGCATAGTAGTCCATTATGCTTTACCTTTGCAGGGAAACAAAGAGGAAGTAAACCCATTAGGGTTTACTTCCTCTTTAATACTTTTTCAAAGCACTGTAGCAGCCCATTTGAGCATTACATCTGAGGGGGAGCTAGGGGTGTATTTATGAGGAATAGGTAGAGGCTGGGTGGGTTTTGGAGGAGGGTGGAATGGGGTGGGGGTTCTGCAGATTTAACACTGAAATGTTACGATGTTTTATTTCCAGAATTCAAATAAACTGTTTTGGTAACCTAAGAGGTGCACCTATGTGGTGTTTTTAGCAGTATGGTCTTATGGATGCATCTCCCCTCACAAGGGTTTTGGCACCAACAGTACAAGATATTGGGTGTTTTTGAGTGGTGTAACTTGGACAATAATAAAAACATAAAGGAGACCAAAAAATGAATTTGAAAAAAGATACTGACTGTTTGACAGCTAAGGTTTCAGTTTCTTTGTAGGACTGTAATTTTAGCTTTGATGCAAAGAGGCACCAAGCATGCGTATATATTCTGTTGCTAGACCAGTGGTTCTTAACCTCAGTCCTCATTACCCCCCACCAGGCCATGTTTTGGGAATTTCTTAGATAAAATAGCTGTCCAAAATAATAATAAAATACTGCAAACATGGCCTGGTGGGGGGTAATGAGGACTGAGGTTAAGAACCACTGTGCTAGACTGTATTCTTTACAATAATAATAATACCATCTCTTCCAGAAGGTTTCTTCTGTACCATTAATGGTGGATGTGAGATTTTCCCATACGTTTAATATTGGTTATAGTGAACCACTGGGCCAATGTGGGGTGTCTGGTGGACGCCACAAGGCCAGGGCACAGGACCTTGCCGCACTGATGAGATGAATGATAATTTGTTTTATGTATATCTTTTGAGATGTATTGTTGTGGAGAAGGAAAAAAGGAGAGGTTATCGGGAATAGGGTAATCTATGGATTTCTGAGATATTTTCCTAGCTGCCTTCAGAAAGCATATCATCTTTGGGCATTCCTAAAAGAAATACCACTTACCCATCATGTTTTTAGGATCAGGGGAGAAAGGGTATGGAGCACCATCAGGACTCAATAACGGCGTGTAAGTATTTTATAACCTACTTCCTTATAGGCATTGCTTATAGATGATTTGTGGAAGAAGTACAAAATCTTATATATTTGTTCTTGGGAAAGAGAGGCCTGCAGATCGTTCTCCTATTTTTGAGAGAGAGAATGGTAGAATGAAATTAATAGGAAGTAGGTCAGGCAATGGGAGTGTCACAGAGTCCACTATTCACTTGTTACTTGAAAACTCTAACTGCAGTCTAGAAAGGAATCTTAGCTAACAGCAGGAGTATAGTTATAATAAATGGCAAACTGCTGTGGCTCTGAAACTCTGCTTTGCCAGTTTGAATGTGATTGATGATACAGGAAGCAGAGATAGAGGAAGTTACGCAGCATATGTTTAAAGCTGAACTCCAAAAAAAAAATTACCTCTAATCCTGGGTTTTTACACAGCAAATGGCCTAAATGCATTTTTTTCAACTTCAACTTCGTTTGAAATCCGTCTGCGCTCCCAGTAGCCAAAAAGCTTGGGAACTCAAGCAATATAATGTAAATGTGTTACGATACCAGTATTTCATGATATAGCACACACAGTTCAGGAATGTAGCTGTAGCATTCCAAATGGGCAGAATTTGTTCGGTTAGCTTCCAATTCCTGTTACCACCTACCCTACAAAACCATAGTAATAGGTAGTGATACCTGCTGAGGCCACTTGGCTCTATAATTTATACACTGATATGTAAGCTTGGACTTAGTTTCAGAAATTATCTTTTACAAGGTTAAAAAGTTTTGTCATGTAACAGTGCATTTCTTCTTCTTGATAGTGTAGGGCACTACACACTGTGCCTGTGTTCCATAGTCTGTTTAGCCTGAGGTAAAGTGCAGGCTATGCTTGAGCAGGGGCATGTTCAAGGGGCTGGCTGTAAATGAAAGGGGTTGCATGCCCAAGGCAGACTGTGAGTGGGCATGATGACGGAACAAACTATGCAATGCATACATGCTGTGTTTCTGCACAGTGTCCTGTAGCTCTGAATGGCCAGCCAAATCTAGGAAAACGAATCACGCTAACAAAGATAAGCTTCTGTGCTTTGTCTGGTCAGTTTAGAACAAGGAAGAAAGCTGACTGGCAGGATCAACAAGGTATTTCAGATGGAAGCAAAGTGAAAATTATAGAGACTATGGGGTTGATTTACTAAAGGTAAATCCATTTTGCACTACAAGTGCACTGCAAGTGTACTTGGAAGTGCAGTCGCTGTAGATCTGAGGGGAAGATCTGAAATGAGGGGAAGCTCTGCTGATTTTATCATCCAATCATGTACAAGCAAAAATGCTATTTTTTATTTTCCTTGCATGCCCCCCTCAGATCTACAGCGACTGCACTTCTAAGTGCACTTGGAAGTGCAGTCGCTGTAGATCTGAGGGGGAAAGTGGATTTGCCTTTAGTACATAAACCCCAATGATTTATAAAATATACATATGTGACCACACACATAGAAAAAAAAATCTTTAGGGTAGCATACACGTTAAATCCGTATCAAAGGTAGAGTTATGGGCCTAGCATAAATATATAAAAGCAATCATTTTTCATGCCTGGACCACAAGCCTTAACAACAGTCTTCTTGCTATCATAAAAAAAGATAAAATAATAATAATTATTATTAACAATAATAATATAAAGAACCTCATATGATAAGCCTTTTCAATGTGCTGTGTGGTTTTGTGCTGTTAACATAGGTATTATACTGTTATGATGGTTAATAATCACAGGCATCTAGCAAAAAAAAAAATCATCGTATTCATCACTGTTTTTTTTTTTTTTCCTGAAAAGTATACTCTTTCATTCATTTAAGAAATTAGATGGCCATTAATTATAATTTCAAGTATAATAATTGCACAAATAGGAGAGTAAGAAGCAATCTCTGTGGGTTTTAAATTACTGTCATTATATGCAACTGGAAATGTATTAATATATATTTTACAAAATAGCCATAGTCATTATTTCCCTACATGCTTCTTATATTGCACATACTGAAATCCTTGCATCAGTATATGGAAAAGCGTACCAGCCTTTGGGTAACTGCCCACAGAACTACATCTTACAGCACACTTGGATATATGATCAGCAAATGGCATCCAGTATGCCTCTGACTGCACTTAATGGAATCTAGTGCATATGACCTTGGAGGACCATGTTGAGCATGATCCTTTTACTCTTAATGTAATAAGCTGTTGGAAATGATCTAGGGAATGAGAGGAGTTATAGAGGGGCAAATCAGCTTGATTAATGTGTCTTTTTGTTTCAGACAAGATTGTAAAGAAATGTAAAGGGGAAAGAGAACATTAGTGTTACATTTTCACATTGTTTTTTTTTTTTTTTCCACAGTTAGTGTCAAAGCTTACAAGATTCTATCTTGCGAGCTGATATGAGACTATTTAATGTGCTATTCCCATCAGAAGACTTTCTGACCCTTTATAACACTACTGCTTTCACTTCTTGCATGTTGTATTAAATCGCTGTATACAGTATCTCTGCAGACACTTCACACATCAAAAATGAAAAAGAAGAGTTTTAGCCAAATGGAATTTTCTTTTATTAAAGTGTATCTAAACCAAAAACCAGAGATGGAATATATTTCAGCTTACTAGTTCTTGGTGTAGAGGCTGCATTGGGTTTCATTTTTTTTAAACTTCTTTTGGTTTATTTTCACCTGCTAATACTGGAAATAACACACTCCCTGCTCTTGATTGTGACGGTGTCACCCTTCCACTGCATTAATGAAGTGAGCTATGATTAAGCAATGTTGGTAGTGTGAAACGCGTCAGCGCTTCTGTCCGTTCTGCTGTGGCATGTATTTTTGATTCTGTATTTTGAATAAAAGGCAAAAATGTTTTAGAGTGCGGCAGTCCAGAATTATATTCTATCTATAGCTATATGCATCGCCAGCACCTGTGGCTTCTAAACTGGTGAAGAGGTAAACCTTTGTTAGACCTACCTGAAGCGGTGACACCCCCTTCCTTCCCTATCAATGGAGTGAGCCATGGTTGTCTTCATCAGCCGCTCAGCCTGACTTGATTTTGTTTCAGGAGCCTGATGGGAAATGCACGTCCCGCTGCTGGAACACAGTGCTATGTACTGTATGTAGCTGAGGCTACATACAGTATACACACACAACTGCCGCATCTGTTAGTGAAAGAAATGTTTGTTTTGGCCAGCTCTTCTGCAATTGTAGCAGTTAGAGTGCTGAAACAAACCATTTACTACTAACAGGGTTGCTTACACTGATCAACTTTTATTTATTTATGTAAAACCACAAAAAAAAAAAAAAAAAAACTGTTTGCTGTAACTGCTTGTGTGACTGCAGTGTGAGCTGGAGTTTGGCTTTAATTCATTCTAAATCTGCTAATACTCCCCTCCCCCTAGACTGATATTACTGCTGTTCAAAGCTGCCTCCTGTGCCTATTCATCCAAAGTTGCGGCACTGTAATACAGAAGGCAGTGGCGGAACTACCAGGGTGGCACTGATGCACTTGCGACCTGGCTCTGGCGGTCCGCCACCACGGGGGCTCTAAAGACAGTCGCATGTCTGGGGCAGTGTTAATAGGCACTTGTCTTCTCTCCATAAACAGGAGAAATATGAATGTAAAAAATGTCCTCGTCAGCGGCGTTGAACTGCGCAAGTGCAGTTCCGGAAGTAGCCGATTAGAGACCTGCCCAGCTCAGCCTCGGATCAGGCAGTGTTGTGTGGCTTATATTTACATGCCCCGCAGCACGAGTACAGACTGAACCTGGCAGTACACTTATCGGCTAAGTACAAAACTGCACATGCACAGTTCCAAGTTGCCAACGAGGAATTTACTGCAAGGTCGGCTGCTTGCGAGTTGCGGGCAGCCGGCTGTACACAATATCTGCACATATACAAAGAGAAATATACACAATATCTGCACCTGCTTGCCTCCCTGAAAGCCAAAGTGCACAATGACACCGGAAAAAAAAGGTTTATTGGTGAGTGCCTGAACGTTTACATTGCTCATACTAACAGCTTAAATTCCAGATTTTTTTTGGAGCTCTGAAGGAGGATGTAAGGGGGCACTCTGGAGGATGTACAGGGGAACTCAGTATCTCCACTGATCCCAGGAGTCCTAGGATTCCTAGGAGTTTTCTGTCTATTGATGGGTCCCTTCACCTCCCCAGTCCATAGTGTGCAGGCAGTGAAGGAGAAGGAGCAGGAAGATCCCCCCTCCCCCTCAGCAACCATGCCAATGTCAGCTCTCTGCCTGCCTCCCTCCCTGGGTGATGTGCAGCCATTGGAGGAGCAGGGCTGGTGGCATTGTAAACAGACAGCCAGGATGGATCCACCCAGGTCCGGACTGGCCATAGGACACACACTGGGCCAAGGCCACCGGGCCACTTGTCCCGGAGGAGCCCAAAGCAAAGCTGCTCCTGCAGCCTGCCCCACTCACCCATCCTCTCCGTGCCTAGCCGCCAGAGCTCGGGGTGGAACCGAATGATCAGCTGATCTGATGGGGGCGAGCTGGAGGAGGTCTCCCGTGCGTGAGCTGTGAGTTACAGCCTGTAGGGGACCCCATCTCCTAATCCTGGGACTGGTGACACCGACTGCAACCCGCTGCCTGACATATGGCAGTGACCCATGGTAAGAACTTGTCAGGTGGTGGGGGGAGCGCTAGTGATGAAGGCTTCCAGACCTTATCACTGGTGTGAGACCCATCCACCTAGCTTCATCCCTCCTCCTGTCCACCTGGCTCCATCCCTCCACCTGGCTGCACCCCTCCTCCTGTCCACCTGGCTCCATCCCTCCACCTGGCTCCATCCCTCCTCCTGTCCACCTGGCTCCATCCCTCCACCTGGCTCTATCCCTCCTCCTGTCCACCTGGCTCCATCCCTCCACCTGGCTGCACCTAGGGTTGCCACCTCAACCCTTTAAAACTGAACACATATTAATTACACAGCTTCTGGGGCTAATTTAATGCAGGTAAGGCACTATGTGAATTTAATTACAACCTTAGTCAGCCACAGAACCTGTGTAATTAATATGTGTTCAGGGATGAGGTGGTAACCCTACCTGCACCCCTCCTCCTGTCCACCTGGCTCCATCCCTTCACCTGGCTCCACACCTCCACCTGGCTCCATCCGTGCACCTTGCTGCACCCCTCCTCCTGTCCACCTGGCTCCATCCCTCCACCTGGCTCCATCCCTTCACCTGGCTGCACCTCTCCTCCTGTCCATCTGGCTCCATCCCTCCACCTGGCTGCACCCCCCTCTCCTGTCCACCTGGCTCCATCTCTCCCCCAGGAGTTATGGTGCTAAAATTATAAAATAGTCTAGCACCGGCCCTGGCAGCACATTGACGCCCATGAAGTGAAATAAGGAGCTCTGCCAGCCCTGCTCCTTTTTTTATTGTAGGGGGTCTGCCGCTTATCCCACTGTGAGGGTGGCCCGGCGCCGCTGCTGTCAGAGGTAATGGCAGAGCACTCGCTGCCAAACCCCCACAGCAGACGGCCAGCCCATCCTCTCCGTGACTCCCCCCCCCCCCCCCATTGCTGCTGATGAATGCCATGTCGGAACAAGAGAAAGTCAGCTGACGACCAACAGCATGAAGGGGGAGGAGCTTTCAGCTGTGCATGGAGACCCCATGTTAAAAGAGGAGAATATTAGTGAAAAGAAACCATCTGTAAGTCATGTACTGGAATCCTATGCCTCATCTCAAAATGCAGAGAAAAAGAAAAAAAAGAGGGTGCCCCTAGGAATTGTGTGGGCAAGTAAAAATACCAGATACAGAGTAGAAAAAAGTATAGTAAAGTACAAATTTATTGAGTACAAAATTATATATACACAAAAAAATTACATAAATGCCACATAGAATAGCTTAAAAACAAAAAAAGATATTCATATGAAAGTTATAATAAACACAGCTGAATTATAGACCATATGATGATCTCACAGTTTGGAGGTAAAAACAGTGTTGATGGACACCAAAGATCCCAACATGTTTTGGAATATATATACTTGGATATTTAAAGTGGAGTTCCACCCCAAAAAACTAAAATGTATTAATGTTTTAAAAAATAAAAATAAAAAACATTTGCAGAAAATGTTTTTTTTTTACTCACTTCTGAATGCCTGTTGCTAGGGGGTCCCTCGTAGTCTGCCTCCTTCGGTGCCTGGGCTCCTGACGTCACTTCCCTCGGCACAGGAAGGGAGATCGACTCTCCCCCCTCCCTCTTGTCAATCATCTGGGACACGTGACCGGTCCCAGATGATTGCGCGGCCAGTGACGGTGCGCGGCTTGCGCATGCGCAGTGGGTCCCGGCTGTGAAGCCACAGCCTGGCGCCCACAGTTATAATGCTGGCGCCGCCGAGCGGAGTGGAGGACGAGCGGGGCTTCGATCCCACGCATCGCTGGACTCCAGGACAGGTAAGTGTCCGATTATTAAAAGTCAGCAGCTGCAGTGTTTGTAGCTGCTGACTTTTCATTTTTTTTTTTTTAAGTGCTTTAAGTGGGAACCCCTCTTTAATTTCTTCTTCAGGGAACGGTTTAGAACAGGCTGTATTCTCTATTAAAACAATAACAAAGTATCAAAACAAATATACAGTGAATATAAATAATATATGGTCAGTGGATACAGACATGGCAATAAGAACAGGGCAGGCATGGAAATCTGTGAATACTCGCATAATAATGAATATCTTGAGTAAACAATGCTACACAAACAGGTTCACAGATCCGGCATCTCCAAGGCATCCCATCTCATAGATATTTAATCCAAAGAAAAGGAATATATCAAAGAAATGGAAGGACACGCACCCCAACAATTACAGATAGGGTGCTGACCGACACTTTTAGATAAACTCCACATAGGATGCAAGAGGAAGAAGAGGAGGTGCAATATTGCTGCAGGTATGCAGGGACTCACAAGGATCATAAATTGTGGAGACGGTTCTATCACAAAAAAGTATAAATATAAATGTTTATTATTATTATTATACAAGATTTGTTTAGCGCCAACAGTTTACGCAGTGCTTTATGTATCTGTTAATGCTTATTTATTGCACAGGCATAAAGCATATAGGTAGCATGGGAGGCACAGAGTGAATGTACAAAATGTGATGCATGAACTACCAAAGTTTCAGAGGTAAGGTAAGATTCAAATAAACGGATCATGCCAAGTAAAACCTCACATGACACAAATAAGCAGCGAATCATGCAGGCATCAAACAGAGAGGGAAGAAAGTGGAAATAAATAAATCTTACTTGAAGCATAAGTAAAGCTTCTCTCATCATTTTATGGTGCTTTGCTATCCCAGAGTGTGCAGTGAGTTTTTTTTTGGGGGGGGGGGGCGGGGGCGGCGGGACATCATTTCATTCCTGGACCCAGGCAGCACAATGTCTCTGGCCAGCCCTGCACTAACCTCTTGCAATCAATCATTGATTGTTAAGGATATGCAGTAAGCTCTAGGAACCAATCAGTGAGCAGTAAAAATGTGCAGTAACCTCTAACAACCAATTAGTGAATCATATAGATGTCCAGTAACCTCTAGCAATCAATCAGTGAGCAGTATTGATGTACAGTTATCTCTAGCAAGTCATGTGCTGTAACCTCTAGAAAATAAGCAGAGAGCCATAATGTGTGCTATAACCTCTAGCAGCCAGTCAGTGAGCGGTAATGATACACTGTAACCTCTGGCAACCAATTGCAATTGCTGCCTTATCTGATGCAGTAAACTGATTTTGAGTCTAGCTGCTATTTATTGTATGTCTCAAAGCACGTGGAGAGCGAAATTGGATGGAAGAGAGGGCCCAATAAAATGTTTGCCCAGGGTCTGGTCAATACTAAAGACGGCCCTGCATATGTGGGTGTTTTTTGTGTAATGAAGGTAGAAATTTTTTTTCTTAAGTGATTGAAAAGCTTTCTAGCTAGAATCATACTGGTAAAAATACATAAAATACCGTCAGTAATAGAATAATAAAATAATACAATTAAAAGCATGGTTTAAAGCTGAATTCCAGTAATTTAGGAACTTGGCAAAAAGTGCAGTCACACCATAAGTTAAGTCCAGTTAGGTGCATGTCACCTTCTGGACTTATCTGTTACTTATATTGTATGTGACAGGTTTATTGCACTTTAGGAGGACACATTCTGTGAGAGGAAAGAAACACAGCTTTGCCCACCCCTGCTTCCCATTCACAGAAGCCTTTGTATTCTTGGAATAGGTTCACATAACACAAAGGCTTCTGTGAATGGGCAGAAGAAGGGGAGGTGTGGGCATAGCAGTTCCAGCGACTGTGCTTTTGAAGGAACTGAGACCACAGTGCGCAGCATTGGAATCCCTGGAATTCGGCTTTAAATTGTAAATAGTATGGTTTCACCTACAGCAGCCACCTTTCCTTTATGGCTAGTAGTACTTAGATGCCCCTAGGACTTAAACTCTATTTCCACTTTTGCAGTAAAATTTGAGAAAATTCTACTTTATGTTTGTTATGTGTTCTTATTCCCTCAACATACCTACTCCGACGGAAAATGCCCGATTGGACCATGTTGTCGGAAAATCCGCCCGTGCGTGGGCGCCATCTGACTTTTTCCGTCAGAATTTCCGATGGAAAAAATTTGAGATCCTGCTCTCAAATTTTCCGACAACAAAATCCGATCAGACTTTTTCCGATCATGTGTAGAGAATTCCGACGGACAAAGTGCCACGCATGCTCAGATCAAATTACGAGACCAAAGCTATTGACTAATAGCCTCTACGTAGTTCTGTCATACGCAACGAAAGTCACCACGTTCAGAATGATCGGATTTTCCGACAACTTTGTCCGACCGTGTGTATGCAACACCAGTGTCGGACAAAATCCGTCGGAAAAAATACGACGGATTTTGTGGTCGTAATTTCCGACCGTGTGTACGGGGGCTAAACAGTTTCAGTTTATACAAGTAAATGCGCAAAAAATCAGATGTATGGGTAATGAAAAAATCACTTAGTGAAGGATTAGCACTTGTAAACATGACATGTTACCATATGAATACAATGCAGCATAAGAAGTCCATAAACATTATTTAAAAAAAGATTTTTTAAGGGGGGTAGGTCCAATGGAGAAGGGGGGAAGGGGGAGGGAAAAGTGAAGGGCGGTAAAATAAAGTCCAACAACACAGGGCTGCCTCCGGTGGGGAACTGAAACCAAGAAACAAAGAGAGGGGCACCTCTGGGTGCAGACGTTTTAAAAGGATAATTTTATTTTTAAGCATATGTATAAGCAACTCACATTTTTTTATGTAAATTAAGAGATATCCATCAAGTGTCCTCAGATCAGTCTCCGATTTAGTGCTGGGTGCAGTACTCCTGGGATGTTCGTCTCTGTACACCGCTGTGATGGAGAAAGCCGGCTGCGGTGGAGAGGATTCTCAAAATGAGGCTTGGTCCGCAGTGAATTCCAGGCACACGGGAATGACGTCACTGGCAAGCGATGCGTTTCACAAGTGTACAGGCTGTGTTGGCGTGACAGCCGCGCTCCTTCTTCAAGATCGAGCTTGATACGATACTCGGGAGCCGATGCGCATGCCTTGCAGCCGCGATGTCCGCCGGGCACTCGCGATTGCTCATCACAACACAGATCCACATCTTGTCAGGGGTGAGGAGACCGATCGTGTGTACCTAGTATATCAGTCTCCTTCCCTAGTCAAGAATACATATAGGGATATTGGGATATTTGTTATAGCAAAAAGTAAAAAATATTGTGTTTTTTTCAAAATCAACGGTCTTTTTTTATAGCGCAAAAGAAAAAAAACGCAGAGGGGATCAAATACCACAAAAAGAAAGCTCTATTTGTGGGGGAAAAATGATCATTTCATTTGGGTACAATGCTGCATGACCGCACAATTGTCATTCAAAATGTTACAGCGCTGAAACCTGAAAATTGTCCTGGGCAGGAAGGGGGTGAAAATGCCCTGTATTGAGGTGGTTAAAAAGTCTAGCAGATAATTCTTCCTCACCACACAAGAATCACATGTAACCCAATTGTGATACAGGGAGTCTCTGAGGGACCCACAGGATGAGTTCAATAATTCAAGGTGACAGTGGGGTGCCCAAAGAGTGAGCCTGCCCAGGGCAGACAAGGCAGCATCGAATTTGGGGGGGAGGGTTCAGGAGCCTCTGCGTGCAAGGGCTCAGGGCTGAAACTACTGTTGTGGGACCAGTGCTGTTGCTCACACATTTCAAGGCACTTGCTACTGGATTACGAGAGAGAGCGAGCTACAAGGGCTGCAGAGCTATTGTGTTGCCTTGCAGGAGAGAACAGCGGAGGCACTGCTGCTGAGAGATATGTGCCTGGGCTGTGCTGTCTGCAAGGGGTTTTGCTACAGACAGCTACATGTGGTTGATATGCTGTGTCTGGGGTAACTATGCCAAAGAGCCCCAAGACCACGTGTTGATGTGCCACTGCCGCAATGTGTATTAGTTATTCCAGTTTCCTGTGGTTTCAGTGTTCCAGTTGTTCTGGTATCCTGCTGTTGCTGTCGCTGCACAAATAGAAATTCTGCCAGGAGGGCACTTTGTTTTTCCTTATGCAACGGATAACAAATTCTTCCACTGGGTAGTAAGCATGCCACCCCAAGGGCCCAATACTGGCAGGACTGCATTAAGTATCCCACTGGCCAGTGGTAGACAGGGCCTGTGATTTAGTAGTTAGGATTCACTGTTGTTGATACTGTTACTGTTGCTGTTTCTGTTGTTATTCCTTGGCCAGTCTCGTTCCTTTACTTCAGCCTGGTGTATTCTGGCCAGAGGGGAACAAACAGGACTAGATGGGTCATGTATAAAACAACTGTATTGGTACTTCTGTTAGGCTGGCCATAGATGGACCATTTTTTTGACAGTACAGGGGCGATTGCTCAACAATCATGGTAAAGTTGGGGAAGAGGGAGAAGCTGAGCAGTGAAGAAGAAAGGCAGTAGGAATGGATGCAGGGCGAAACACAGCAGGAGTGTGTCTCAAGCTCTTTACAGCAAGAGGTTACATAAGATGCAGGTAAATAATTATAATTAGAAATACAGTTATATATTGCCAGGATTTTAGGCTAAGTTAAATTTCCTTATGATTTTAACAAGCAATCAAGGAAAATGTAAAAGTCTAATAAGTGTTCTTTAAAGATGAGTGAACAAAAATTGTTTGAGCAACAGAATAAAAAAATGTTATTGATGCAACTGAAAATATATAAAGTATTGACCGAATTTACATTTGATCAGTAAACAAATTCTGTAGCCAGTTTCAGTAATTTCAGTAATTACAAAGTATCAAGGTAACTTTGCCAGATGGTTCATGTATGTTAATGTATTTACAAAAATACACAGGCTTATTAGTAGCACATTGAGAGATAATGTGTAATGACTTGCTAATAGGTCATCAGTTACCCCCTTCTATAGCACAAGATGTCTCACTAAAAATATAAGGAAAATACAAAAATATCATGAATGCAAGCACAGTAAGACGTCTCCATTATCTAAAGCTTCCAAATGCTCAAGCACTTTAACATATTTCTGTTTTTATTGTTAGCTTGCCATGACTGCTGTTTGCCATTTATGATAAATCACCTATTCAAAACCATTAAAAAAAGCAGATATTATGCCAGGATAGCAGAGACTTCCAGCGTGGACAGCCTGTTACTATGTAAATAGCTTCAGTTGCCTTTAAGCAACAGTGAACACATTTCAGAAAGTTTGCTTTTACATAAAAAAGATAATTATTAATAGGTATTACTATTATTCTTATTAGTATTTTTAACCATAAACCTAATGTACAGTATTATACATTTATATATTTTGTTATGTATATTGTTTTAATTATCTTTAAGGACTACTGGGCTATCTCCAATATCAGCAAAGGGTGAAAGATGACCTTCACAAAGAAAATAGATTTTTTTTTTTATTTATTTATTGGGTACATCACCACACTTGTATCTGCTTTATGATGATTGATGATAAAGATGATGATGGAGAAGATAGCATTAGTAAAGAAAATAGCATAGCATCAGTATGATGGTGATAAATAAGTAGAGAACACAAAAAAACTCCTTATAGATTTTTTTCAAGAGCATGATAGAACTACAGCACTAAAGCATCAGCAATGTTAGCATGTTCTATAAGGCAAGGAAGTAACAATGGGAAAGAAAAAAACATAATTCCTCTTTATTTCATTCAGAATGTTACATTGGCAGCTATCACCAGACATTAGGATCAACAATGAGCATTTGAGCTTGTCAGATCAATAGATAATAAAGAACACAACAATAGAATTCTTTTTTTTTTTTTTTTTTCAGGGAGCAGCAACACCAACATATTGGATTATACAAGAAAACTATAACTAATGACGATAACACTAAAGGCAAATATAGAGGATTTGTTCAAATATTTTTATATAATGTAAATAATAAATGCATCTTGGTGGTGGTAAATACAATCTCACTCCCATCTTACATCCCTCTCCATCCTGCTCCTACTAACTTCCAGGGATATGTCCCATATTATTTGTTCTCTGCTATCTCTCACCCTCACACCTGCCACCCTCTTTACACTGGCAGCAGTCGCAACCCACTCGATTACCTGTCCTGTCTGTAAAAAGCTCACCTCTGTCCATGCCCTTTTTATCTTGCCATTAGTGAAACCTGGCATCAGGAGTTTGACTCACCAGCTCTGCCTGGCTATGCAGCTGTTTCTGAAATATCCACTTCCACTATCATTCTTGGTGACTTTAGTTTTCCCTTTAACAGTAACACCCAGGCTAACTCTCAACTTCTTAACTGAAGTGGTATTTCCAACTTTTCAGTCAAACTTGAGAAAACCCCACTATATGTTTTTTATGTGTTCCCATTCACACAACATGCCTAATTTTTTAAAAATATTTCTTACCTTTTAGCTGTTTTTCAGGAGGTGTCATGGCTGACAGTATGGCAAACACCGCCTCTCAGCCCCCTCATAAAAAAGAGAACTATGTTGGATTTTTCCTTGCTGATGGGTCTAGGAAAGAGCATCTAAAAAATGGTAGGCTGCAAGTTATGCTATTTGAAAGAGCACATGTAACAAATATAAAATAGGTGTTATCCCAATTTGGCTGTAAAAGTGGAAATATATTTTAAGCTTAACTTTTGACCAAACACAATGGACACATACTCCTACTTACTCTTGACCTTGTATTCTCATGCCTTGGCACTCTTGCAACTTCTCCAATGCCCCTTCTCCTCTCCCCATCATCACTTTAACCCTATTTAACTGTATTCTGCTAGCGACCTCCTCTACAATAAAATATCTCCCCTGCTATGCCCTAACCTGGACACTTCTGCCTACAACAGTTCACTCTCATACTCCCTCAACACATTTGTTCCCCTTACTTCACACAGAATTAGTCTCAGATCACTTCAATCCTGGCAAACCAACAATACGAAAAGCCTAAAAAGACAAGATCGCTCAATACTCTCTTGAGCGATTGTTGTGTACAGCTAAAACCCATATACATTTCTCTTCTAAAATATAATTCCTCCTTCCATGCTGCCAAACAGACCTAATTCACTACTGTTATAAACGCTCTCTCACCCAGTCCTCATAAACTCTTTTTAAGCTTTAACTCTCTACTTTTTTCCCCATTCTATCCACCGGCCAACTCATTCGCTGCCCAGGATACTCCCAATCAGTTAAAAAAAGTAGATGCAACTTGCAATATAGTCTCTAATCTATGAATATTTCCCTCTCTGAACATACCATGCCTTCTACCACATTTAGTGCCTCTTTTGACCATGTTACTATTATAGAGTAGGTTGCCATACTCTACTTGAATGCCTACATAACCACTTGCCTCCTGTTGCCAGTTCCCTCGCAACTACTCTGGTCACCCTTTTTCTGTTCTATGCTCTCTAACTCACGTCTTCAGTCTCTTCTTCTCTACAGGCATCATTCCCCTCCCCTCTAAAATATGCACTGATCACCCCCATATTAAAAAAGCCCTTCTTGGACCCTACCAGTCTGGACAACTTAAGACCCATCTACAGCCAAACTTCTAGAACACCTAGACTACAACTGTCTGAGCTGCTACCTGACTGACAACAACCTTCTCAAACCCTTATGTCGCGTACACACGATCGGAATTTCCGACAACAAATGTTCAATGTGACCTTGTTGTCAGAAATTCCGACCATGTGTAGGATCCATCATACATTTTCTGTCAAAAATTACGAGACGGAAGCACTCGGTCTGGTAGAACTAGCATTCGTAATGGAGATAGCACATTCGTCACGCTGCAAAGTTTTTAATCTTTTAATGCAGCGCATTCTCTTCTTCTTTATAATGCTATAATAATGAAGATGTTTTGCTGCTGATATTTACACAGAGTTCTGACAAACTGATTTCTTTATTATTTCTCGTGTTCTCATGAATAATATTTATTTATTTTTTGTCGCCAGAATAATGTTTATATATTTTTTTCTAGTGATCTACTTTTTTTTTTTTGGTCAAGATCTCCTGATTTTTTTTTTTTCTAGTGATCTCCATAATATTTTTTCTCGTTTTGTGTGTCAAGTTACCACAACATCATTATTATCTTGTATTTTTAAACTCAAGGAGATTGGTTGGTGTTGGTGTCCCTTGTTAATTTGACATTGTATTTTTGAGATGTACCTGCCTACTCACAAACAAACTGTTCTTTTTGAACTAAAACACATAGCCAAGTATTTGTGATAAAAAAATAGACATTTATTAGGGGTCATAACAAAATAAAGAGGAAGGCAACCCTGGATAAACTGGTGAAATTGGCAAAGCCTTTGTACCCCAGGGCACACATCAACTATTTGACAGGCAAAATTGGTAGCCTGAGGAGTCTATTTAATAGGAAGCACAATCCGGTCCGGGACTCTGAGAGATCAGGAGCAGCAGCAGATGACATATATGTCCCGAGGCTGTGGTCTTACAACAGCCTGTGTCTTTTGTCAGACCAGACTGATCCCAGGCCATCACTCTCTTCTCTTCCTTACACGCTTGCTTCCATGCTTGCTTCCAGGCTGTGGCTCTGGTGTTGGAGTTGTGGCAGGAGGTGGAGGATGGTCCAACTCACACAGGTGGGTTTTGCTTGCGAGTTTGCCCCTCAACCCCTTATTTACGGCCAGATAGATCACTTCCTCACAAATGAGGCATTGGCCCACCTCCATTTCCTGCATTTTTCTGGCTACCATGCAGGCATAGGCCTCTTGAATATTGGGGGTGGTTCTGAGGGCCGCAGTAGCATAATAAATAACAAATAAAGTGCTGACTCCTCCACGTTCCTCCCCATCCTGGTACTTTTTGTTGGAAGGCGGAGGGGAGGAACCTGGGATTTGGTCAGGCTACTGGGCCTGGCCACCTCCTGGCTGCCACTTTCCATGGCCAGCTCCTGGCTGCCACTTACCCCCGCCTCCTCCTGGCTGAGATTTTCCACAGCCTCCTCCTGGCTGAGACTTTCCTGTGTATGAAAATGGGACATTGTTTTAGTTTTTTGGTCAACAATCACAAACAATTTAGAGCTCATGACTGTTGCAAATTGAATGTTAACAAATAGAAAAGACTATCATTCTGACCCCAGCATTTTTCATTATTGTCCTAATCATTTTTGGCTACTATTGTCTATTGATATGTAAACCAATTCCAAAATTAGTGATCAATACTAACATCTAGTTAACATCATTCAATTTTTTGACAAGAAATATGTTGAACAATGCTATACTTGGCTCAAGCTGGGCTCCTCCACTTGTTCCTGGGTGGAAGGCCCAGGATGTACGTCGGAAGCCTCATCTGATGTGGAAGGAAAAGTGGAAGGAAGAGTGGAAGGAAGGGTTGAGAGCGATGGCCTGATTTCAGTCTGGTCTGACAAAAACCGCAGTCTGGAGGCTTCTCTTAATAAATTCATTTTCAAGGATCTTCAAGGGTATGACTAAGCATTCCTATGTGTGAAACATGTCAACTGTAACCTAGCCTGCGCTATTGTCCTATGTTTGAAGAATAAAGGACATTTTAGTGGATTACAACTGCGGTGTGCGACCAGTTACCTCTCAATTTAATGTCACTGCGGTAGCGAGCCGGGGTTGGTGTTGACCCAGACCTGGAGGTGAAGGAATATTCTGCAGATCAGAGGCCAGAAAACCAGAATGAAGAACAAAGGCAGAGAGTGCCCACCTTTTCAGACTGTGGTATGGTTGTGATCACAAACCTGTAATTTTGCTGGAGAAAAGATTGGAAAATCTCCCTTCATAGAGGTCACATAAGGAGAGGAGCACAGCACCTTATGGCTTTTTATTGCACACCACTGGTACCAAAGAATTGAAGCACGGATTGCATTTTAAAGGACTTATTTTTTGTTGGCATCATATATATGTTGCACAATATGAACTTTTTCTTTAGATATATATATATATTTTATGCTGATTATTGTACCCTATTTTGAATGGAGTAATAATTAGATGTTTTGCACAAAGTTTTCTAAAGACAGCGCTGGGTCCACACACCTTGAGTTTTCAAGGATCGCCTGAAGGTGGACAGGGTAGGAGCTGTTCGTACCATTGTACCGATGCTACATCAACCTAGGTAAGTATGATTCTTTAAAAAAAAAACACATCTCTTAATTAATATCTGGCTATCACTAATTATATTAATTTTGATTCCTGTATTCCCTAATAACACCCCAACACTATGCCAGACTTTAAATATGGGAAACAATGATTTTAATATACCTTGGCAATTAGATGACCTACAGTATGTGCATAAGCTATCTGGTATTCATTTCTAATTGTGTAAACATCTAGAAAACACATTCATTTAAGAAGACTGACCATTCGGTTCAGCATTCAAATGACAAGAGGGTTGGCCTGAGAGGTGGAGCTACTATTAAAAGCTTTTTATTACTAATTTTTACGTTTACTATTAAAAGCTACTATTAAAAGCACAACAAATTTGATTTTTTTTTTTTTTTTCATGTAACATAGCTGTGAGGATTTTCGCTTTAGCTGCACTTGAGACAGGCAGATTTCCAATAAGTATATTCTCAGTTTAGTAAATAAATAAATAAGTAATTACACTAAAAAATCCAAATAATTAAGAATATTAATAGATGCATCAAGCCCAGAGTCACTGATTTTAACATTTGCCCCACTTTAATTCATTGCACAAAGTCTTCTTTTTCTGTATATTTTAAACTTGCCTGAAAAAATCTGATTAATTAGATGGAGTAATGCAAAAAAACAAAAAAACAAAAACAACAAAATGCCACACAGAATGATCTGTACTGTTTGAACAAACAATGCTTATAACTTAATTCAGCTTTTGTGCTCTAAGGAACAATAGAAACAACTGGGTTCTCATCTTACTAAATCAAAACAGATCAATGCTTCTGGTCATAAACATAGAATGAGGAGTGTCATTAATCTTTGAGCCAGATCAACTAAACGTTGCTTCAAGGAAGCCGAAACTTCATCTTTTCCCTATCCTTAAATAACTTTTCATTTCGGATTAAGTTTCGAAAGTCACCTCAAAACTTGAAACGCAGTAAGCATCTTGTTCATTTCCTGATAGGTATGAAATTTCCTTCAGGATTTTGCACATCTGAATGACACAGATAAAGATCAGACCTGGCAAATAAAGAGGTGCCTAGGACCATCGCAACAAAATGAAAAGAGAAATATTAACAGCAAGTATCCTGCTGCATTGCATGCATTTCCACTGGTTCATTGATGGCACTGTAACAAAGTGGCTTGTAGAATTCCATTACAGTTAATGTATGACAGTGCTATTTGCATGTCACCTTTCATTTGTTTGCAATGGCATTTTGTATGTGAAAAGGCATTAAACATATGTATAAAGATGTAAGAAACCATTATATATTTAGAATAGTCAAGCTCTCTGGACCAGATTTAAGTGAAGGTGTTCACTATAGCAACCAGAAAAAATGTTAGTTGTCATAGAAATGCAAGTCATACTGATTGATAGATCTAAGAAACGTTTCTGTTTTTCTTTCCCCCAGCTTTCATACAGAAGAGTTTGTGAAGACACAGGAGCAATACCTAAAAAGCACTCATATATGAAGGTACTAGGTCAGTGATGGTGAACCTTGGCATCCCAGATGTTTTGGAACCACATTTCCCATGATGCTCATGCACTCTGCAGTGTAGTTGGGAATCATGGGAAATGTAGTTCCAAAACATCTGGGATGCCAAGGTTCGCCATCACTGTACTAGGTCATGTGATGCAAATTTTCAAGACACAGAGCTCCTGCGAACCCATAGACTTGAATAAAAATATAGGCTATGATGTTCACACTAAAAAACTAATAAAATTTGTCATATTAAATTATATGACTAGTTACTTACCCAACCATGTGCCAATGAAATAAGTAAAAAAAAAAATATTTTTTTTTTTCACAATATTGACTAAATGGAGCATTTACACAATATGCTGTGTGAACATTCTCAACTTCCTTAGTAAATCAACCTTGATGCTTAATTTATGTTGGTTACAATGTTCAACTTTGCTGTTGCCATTTTAATCACATACGCAGCGCTGAGAGATTGATTTACTAAAGGAATTGAGACTGTTGACCTAGAAAAGTGAATGTTCATTATGGAAAGCACATGTTCACTTTGCAAAGTGGATGTCAGTGCATAAAGTCGAGTTGAGTTTATATTAAATATCCAATAGTGTTCTGGCAAAATGCCACCTGACCTTGCCAGAATACCATCTGACCTAGCTGTCTGTCTGGTCTTAACAGAGACGCTGCCCTTACATTTGATCTGACTGCCACTGCTTCCAACATAACATAAGTTACATTGTCTCTAGTGAAGGCTCTGTAGGAGCTGAAAATGACATTGGTTGAGATTGATTTTTTCCGACGGATTTTGTCCAGGTTATAACAGAACATTTTTTTTTTTTTTCCGACGGATTTTGTCCGACACTGGTGTTGCATACACACGGTCGGACAAAGTTGTCGGAAAATTTGATCATTCTGAACGTGGTGACGTTTGTTGCGTACGACAGAACTACGTAGAGTCTAGTAGCCAATAGCTTTGGTCTCGTAATTTGATCTAAGCATGCGTGGCACTTTGTCCGTCGGAATTCTCGACACACGATTGGAAAAAGTCTGATCGGATTTTGTTGTCGGAAAATTTGAGAGCAGAATCTCAAATTTTTTCAGGTGGAAATTCCGATGGAAAAAGTCTGATGGAGCCCACACACGGGCGGATTTTCCGACAACATGGTCCGATCGGACATTTTCCGTCGGAATTTCCGACCATGTGTACGGGGGCTTAGACTATATATATAAGTTTGTAAGTATTGATGGTTGTACAGGGTAGGACTGTGGATACAGAAATAGTAGAGAAGTGCCACATCCTATCTTAATTGGAAAACTGGTAATATCATGGACTTTATAGGCACAAGAGTAGGCAAAGTTGAATAAAAAAGTTGATTTACCAACCATTACAATCATATTGTGTGCTACCATACACTATTTTCTGCCTAAGCTCCTGAGGAAGCGCTGATGCATGCAACATGTAGAGCTTCATCATATCACATCTACCTACACCAAGCCCAATTGTATACTGGCTATGGTGGTGTGACATACGTTCTTTAGGCAATATTTGCATTGTGATATTTTATAGTGTGTTTACATTTTGATTATTTTGTAATAAGGTAAATCAACTTTTTTATTCAACTTTGTGTACTCTTGTGCCTATAAAGTCCATGATATTACCCAATACAGTTTTCCTAAATATGAGTTTGAGTATAATTTGCTAAAAAGTAGGTAATTTTCCACATGTTAACTGCATTTGTTTTCATCGTCATTTCATGATGATTGACCAAATGTTTTTGTACAACGTTTCAACGTTTCTTGCGTTTATTTGCACCTGAAGACTATTCTGTCCACATACAAAGGAAATAATAAGCAGAAAACAGAGCACAGGGGAAAATACTGTATAGTTACAAAAGCAAACAATATTATGTAAGATTATATTTTTTAAACACAAAATAGCTACAAATAACTAAGATTACACCCCATTTACCCCAGCTATAAGCTATTAAGACACCAGAACTATGCTACTGTCCCCTGGAATCCCAGATAAGAACCCATGACTGTAAAATCCTTCTTATTTTGACAGGTATAGCACTTTTTTTTTTAGCAGAGTAAGGCAGCAGGAAACATAATTTGACATAAAAAAAAGTTAAGTAATATTACAAAAGTTGCAAAACAAACTGCAAGAAATCGGTAGTCTTTCTATCCTTACTGCTTACCAAATCTTAAAAAAATAAAAATAAATACCTTACAGAAAAGGATTAAAAGAGTTTACCTGTCAGTCTGACCAAAACAATTGTGTATATTTAATGATCAGAAAATTTACAATTATGATATATTGTACATACTGTAAAAAGTATTTTGTTTCAATTGTGTCTGTAATTTTGGCATGGAAAATCAAATTCTGTTCAGCAAGAAAAGTACATGTTTTTTTTTTGTTGACCTAGAAGCATCAAACAACATTAGCAATTTACCAATTTACTTTCTAATTGACCTTGAACTAAAGATGCCAAAATCATTATTAGCAAAATTGTTTGTCTGCTACCAGGAACAGGTTTTTGTACAGGCCTCTCTTTCATCTTAACATATTAATGAATAGCTCCATATGCACTGAGAATTTAGTGCAACATGCACTTTGCCAATATAATTTATTACAGTAAGTGGATTAAGTTTCAAAGCATCCTGTCTTCATAAAATGTCATTATTGAAACTGAATCGTGAAAACGCAATAAGGGTTTTTTTTCCAAGATACAATACAATTGTGTATGGAAATGTGACATGTTGATACCAGCTGTCAGTGCAAATCTCTCTCAGACAATCCTATCATGCAATGTCATCCTAAGAAGAAATATGTGGCTCCTGTTCAGTCAATGAAAGGACAGAGAGGAATTGACAGGAGATAGAAGAGCAGCATTGACAGAGGCAAATGCTTAGCACATGGGGGAGCAATATCAAATGTGCCAGGTCTTCTAACCTAAAATTACTGGATGGTCTAACCTGCCTTCTAAGCTGCCTGATCATTTTTTTCTACCTAAGAGGGATCGACTACTGGTCATGTACAGAGCTCACAGACATGAGGAATAACATAAATGGCCAGACTGGACAACTGTCCCCTCTTGTATATGGGTAGCTTGATAGAGGGGTCAGGGTGGATAAAAATCAATGATTTTTTTTTTAAAAAATACAAAAATTCAGATTTTTTTTTATTTGAATCAAATTGTTTTGATTTAAATCAGATTTTTTTTTATTTTTATAAAATTTATTTTAATAAAATACCTTTGGGGTAAAAACTATCTAAATATTGTTTTCTATTTAAGATACATTAATAATTTAGTTTATTCAGCATGAAATGTAGCTTAGTTATGTAGCATGAGGCTGTATATTCTGCAATATTTACATTTTTGGTAAACTCTTTCAATGAATCCAAGGTCTGTAAGCTGAGATAACATGCACTGCATTGATGCATTCACACAAGTTCACAGTAATAATGAGATAAAACAAAGTTCAGGAATATTTGTTTATCCCATTGTTTTGCAAATCAATGAACACTACAAACTGTATGATTGAATTGGTTCTAATATCGCTGTTTTACTAACCTGACAGCTTATTGTGCTAAATAGGAAACCTTCATTTTGTTTGCAAGTATTAAAAAGATTCTAACTACCTG
This sequence comes from Lithobates sylvaticus, assembly GCA_028564925.1. Taxonomy (NCBI): domain Eukaryota; kingdom Metazoa; phylum Chordata; class Amphibia; order Anura; family Ranidae; genus Lithobates; species Lithobates sylvaticus. The sequence continues at coordinate 330,965,959 of CM053028.1, read as the reverse complement.
CAAGAATAAGTGCTTACATTTAAAGAGCACCTGTCATTTCAGATCCATCATGGCAGCGTCTGTTAGCAGGCATCCACTCACCTGCTGCCAAGACATCCCTCACCTTGTTGGGTCACTGCCACATCACCAACCGTCCGTTAAAAAAAAAAAAAATGTTCTAAAGCTGGGTATACATGTATCTGTGTGTAGTTCTGTCTTTTCAACAGAAGCCGATTATTAGACCGGCTTCTATTGAGTGGTCCTACTGGAAAACCAGCATTTGATCAGCCAATGGCTGCAACGCTGATCAATGTATTCTGTCTGGGGGGGAGTCCCTGCTGTCACAATACAATAGCAGATAAGGGAGATTCCTACATCGCTTGCGCAGATGCAGCAATCTGTGCTTTTTTTTTTTTTCGTTCAGCCCACTGGTAAATGAAAAAAAAAAAGCTCAGTGTGCACCAGCTTAAAGTGCTTGTAAACTCTCACACACCACTTTTACCTACAGGTGAGCCTATAATAAGGCTTACCTGTAGGTATCGTGAATATCTCCTAAACTTGCACCATTTAGGAGATATTCACTGTATCAGCATGTGCTGACGTCATCGGCACATGCGCACTGAAGAAACAGCTCGCTCGTGCTGTTTCTTCAGCTGCTGTGTCTTTACCGGCGGCTCCCGCGTGTGGGAGTGGCGTCATTGCGGGCCTCCAGCCAATCACAGCGTCAGAGCCTGCGATACCCTGAAATAACTCCAGGAGACATGTTGCCGGCCACATCGACCGATGTGGGGGCTTTGATCTAATGTAAGTATTTCATAATGAGCTAGTATGCTATGCATATTAGCTCATTATGCCTTTGTCTTGCAGTGTTTTTTTTTGGGGGGGGGGGGGGGTTTACAACCACTTTAAAGCGGTATTAAACCCAAAAGCAAACATCTATTATGCTGTAGCTTACCAATTCTCAGATGTGGTGGCTGTATTAGTTTTCCTTTTTAGACTTTTCTTTATTTTCACTTGGTGTACTGGGCAGTAAGTCTGTTGTTTTTTAACACGCTCTCTTGCAGTTGTAGCAATTACAGGGACGAGACAATTTATTTACGACTGACAGGTACTTACAATTATAAGTTTTATTTACTTATTTACAGTTGTGCTCAAAGGTTTGCATACCCTGGCAGAAATCCCTATATTTTGGTATTGATACTGAAAAGATGACTGATCATGCAGAAAACTTTGTATTTGAAGCGTTTGTTAACCCAAATGCTGCTGGCAAAAGCACCTAACACAGTACACAAAAACACTAGCTAGGCACACAGTTAATCCTTTGATCGCCCTTGATGTTTAAACCCTTCCCAGCCAGTGTCATTAGTACAGTGACAGTGCATATTTTTAGCACTGATCACTGTATTAATGTCACTGGTCCCTGCAAAGTGTCAAAAGTGTCATTTAGTGTCCGATTGTCTGCTGCAATATCGTAGTTCACTGATCGCCGCTATTACTAGTATAAAAAAAATGTAATAAAAGTTTCATCAATATATACCATAGTTTGTAGACACTATAACATTTGCATAAACCAATAAATATACAGTATGCTTATTGGGATTTTTGTACATATTAAGTACATATTGGCCTAAGTTTATGAAAAAATTTGATTTAAAAAAAAACATTTTGGATCTGTTTCATAGCAGAAAGTAAAAAATATAGTTTTTTTGTTTTTTGTTTTTTTTTTCAAAATTGTCAGTGTTTTTTTGTTTATAGCACAAAAAAATAAAAATCACAGTGGTGATCAAATACCACCAAAAGAAAGCTCCATTTGTGGGAAAAAAGGACATACATTTTATTTGGGTACAGTGTCGTATGACCGCGCAATTTGAAGTTAAGGTAAGGTAAATCTTCCACAGTTGTGTAAATCTTTTCACAGATGTGACGTAACGTGTAGGGCGTGGCCAGAGCACATCGCGGACCGGAAGTGACGTGAGAGGTGTTGGTGTTAGTTTTGAAAAACCACAAATAAAGACATCATCTTTAGCATATTGTTTACGGTCAAATGAACTGTATGATGCTTGGCATTATACACATGCCAGTGAAAGAGATTACTAATTTTACTCCCATAGACATTGTACGTACACAAGGATTGACCTGTTTCTGATGGACAAGTGGTTGCTCCAAAAAGGGTCCCAGGCCAAAATCGGTACAATAGCATAGTCAGACCATGCTCCCATTCTCCTTACACTAAAGGATTCATATCCTAGAACCACCACCTATGTATGGCGTGCTAATTCGCAAATCATACAAAACCCTAGCAGTAAGAAAACGTTGGAAGACCACTTGTCCGATTACTTTCAGATCAATTCCTCATCCACTGATAATGCTTTCCTATTGTGGAATGCCCACAAAGCTTATATAAGGGGCATATGTATCCAACTAGGGGCCAGAATTAGGAAACAGAGGCAGCAGAAAATTACTACTTTGATAACAGAAATTGATACACTGGAAGCTCTCAACAAAAACAAACCTACTCCCTCCATGAGCACAAAACCCACTTCCCTGAGACACGTCCTTAGACTAATTCTATTCCAAACATTTGAACATACAGAGAAAAAGACGAAAATGTCCTTTTATTCTACTGGCAACAAAGTCGGGAAAGCGTTAGCTAGAAGGATACAAGGAAAATGTTTTAAGACCAAAATAGCTCACCTCATCCATCCTAAAAGCAAACAAAAAATATATGACCCACAAAGCATTGCAGGCGCATTTAGAGACTATTGCAGCTCTCTCTATAACTTGAATCAAGACAATCTAACAGCACAGCCCACTCTAACAAACATAAAAAACTTCCTATCAAACATCAAATTACCTACACTCACACCAGCACAACTCCAAGAATTTAACTCACCCTTCTCCCTGACTGAATTACTACAGGCCATTAACCCCCCTGGCGGTAATCCCGAGTCTGGCTCGGGGTGGGAACTTCAGTACCAAAAGCGGTAACCCCGAGTCAGACTCGGGCTCGCATTGCAGGATACAGGGGGAAGTTACTTACCTTATCCCCTGGATCCTGCGATGTCTCCCCGCTGTGTGAGCAAGCTGTCTGCTCGCTCGATTCACACAGTGCCGAGTGCCGCTGATCTCCGTTCCCTGCGACGTTACGACGCACGGGAGCGGAGATCGGCGCCAAATTCAAAAAAGTAAAAAAACACAAAACACATACAGTACTGTAATCTTACAGATTACAGTACTGTATACAAAAAATACACATCCCCTTTGTCCCTAGTGGTCTGCCCAGTGCCCTGCCCTTTTTCTGCCTGGAAACTGGAGATTGTCCATAGCAACCAAAAAGTGGCCCTTTATGTCAAAAGTGGTTTTAGACCAGCTAGAAAACAGCGATAATAAATTAGAATTACAATTCATCATCAAACAATAAATTTAATGACAGCGACTATTCTGCAACTGAGCAAATTTCAGTGTTTTTGATTTGATTACATTATTGAATAATTTTTATACATATTTTTATTATATTATAATTTATGATTTTGTATTTCAAACTTTATCATACGCGGGATGTCTACTAGACTCTGGTTTGGACAGATTTAAGTGAGTTATTCATAAGAATTGCATGCCTACAATATAAAAACGCCAAATTTCCATGCAAAATAATTGTACCGCTTTCAGCACAAAATTCCAGCCAGAATCATACCGCCAGGGAGGTTAAAGTGTTCGATAGTGCAGCTGCCTCTGCTTCCTTTCCGCCTGAAATGCTGGAAGCCCCCATTGTCACGTTGCCTAAACCTGCGAAGACACTGGATGTGCCCCAAAACTTCAGACCTATATCATTATTAAATAATGATCTAAAAATTTACGACAAAAGGATAGCACTAAGACTAGTTGATGTTCTTCCTACCCTGATTGACCCAGATCAATCGGGCTTTACAAAGGGTAGACAAGCTTCTGATGCAACAAGACGCCTAGTTAACATAATTCACATCGCAAGAAGGACTCGAACGCCTTCTCTGCTTCTAGCTTTGAATGCAGAGAAGGCGTTTGATAGAGTACACTGGCTTTATTTGTCACAAGCCTTGGGAAAATTTGAATTCACGGGACGTATAATATCCGCTATCCTAGCCTTGTATACCTCACCATCAGCTAAAGTATATACATCAGGGATGATATCTACCGTAAATCCTTCGGGATAACAAATGGCACAAGGCAGGGATGTCCATTGTCCCCTCTCATCTTTAATCTCTTAATGGAACCATTAGCCGCAAGTATCAGACAATCATCTGAAATACAGGGCTTCACGATCAACAATAGAAAACACGTCATTAGTTTTTTGCTGATGACGTAATCTTAATGCTCACAAATCCGGTGTCTTCCCTGGAAAAAGTATCTTGTCTACTCCAAGATTATGGCAGGGTGTCATACTACAAGGTAAACGACACTAAGTCACAAAATTAGATCTAGGGGTATCTACACAAAACAAACTGGATATGAAAACCAAATTCCCATGTATCTGGAATAACCATATGATTAATTATTTAGGGATTAATCTTACTTCTCATCCTGAACATCTTTTTAAGGCTAATTATCTACCGCTTGAAAGCAAAGTTAAAGAAGGAATGCAGAAATTAAGCAAAGATATATTATCATGGTCAGGCAGGTTGGCAGCATTTAAAATGCAAATACTACCTCAAGTACTGTACGTTTTTAGAACAGTCCATATACCAGCTCCAAAGACCTTTTTTTAAAAACCTACAACGTACACTCGCCAACTTCCTATGGGAAGGAAAAAAAGAAAGAAGTGCCTTCTCTAAACTTAGCAAAACAAGAAAGCTGGAGGAGTAGGAGCTCCAGTCTTCATTGATTATCACATGGCAGCAGTATTAGTGCAGACTAGAGGATGGTTCCCAAACCAATCCACACCATTATGGAGTCTCATAGAACAAACTCAAATACCAGGTAGAGATCTAAATAATTATATCTTGGCCTCCCCCTTTCACAACGCAAAAATCAAAAATGTCTCTCCCTCAATCCTAGTAACTCTGGAAAAATGTATGCGATTTAACTCTTTCTTAACACCTAATATTTGTCTTACTATACCTATTACTACAATTGCACTGATAATACCTAACTTGAGCTTATCCAAATGGGTACTGGGAGGAATACAATGGATTTCAGATCTGATCATAAACAACAAATTTAAATCTTTCCCACAGTTGCAATCAGAATTTATTCTTCCTTCCTCTGATTCATTTAACTACATACGGGTAACTTCTTATCTCAAAAGTAGAAAATCGTTACATTACAATTTGTTCTGGAAAATACATGTATACCTTACTACTAAAGAGAATCGCAAAGGCAGAATATCACTTTTCTATAATTTTCATGATAATAAATCTATTCTCGAGAAAACAAACTCTATGCTTGCATGGGAAAGGGACTTAGATATATCATGCAAAGAAGAGCAGTGGCACAAAGCATTACAATACACCCACTCAGCAACTAAATGTACAAATCTTTGGGAATTATCCCATAAAATCAAACAGAGATGGTATCTAACACCATACAGGTTAGCCAAATGTGATTCCTCTACACCTTTGTTATGTTGGAGGAACTGAACACAAACAGGCACCCTATTCCACATATTGTGGTCCTGTGGAAAGCTGGCTACATTTTGGACCAATATATTTGCAATATTTCAACAAGTCACAGGATTATCTACACAATGCTCCCCTTCATTGGCCATCCTAAACCTAGGGATAGAAAACATACCACCACTATTTCGGAAATTCACCACTCATAGTAATACTTAGGCTATGGAGATCCCCAGACCTTCCTTAGGTTGAAGAAGTTATCTGCACACTTACAATCCACCACACATATAAAGGCATGCTAGCCAATATAGCGGGAAAATATATAGAGTTCCTTCGACATTGGGAACCATGGATACAATGGTATAAAGTATATAAAGTACAAACAGAACAATGACAACAAAACAGGCAAAGCCAGATGAACTAGCTCATGAACAAAATATATGCAGTCGGAGTATACTCTACAAACAATAAAGGCATCATTTATAGGATACTAGTTCTTTCTTTTCCTTTTTCCCCACCTCCAAGTTTATTTACCCCTTAATTTCTTTTAAAACAAAAAAGAAAAAGTTGGAGTTGCATGTTGTTAATTTACACATCTTCTCAATGCAAGACATATTGAATGTAATAAATAAAGAAGTAATTAACATTTTTGAGGGCACCCCTCCCCTGGTCACAGCTTGATCCCATTGGGGTGACCTGGGTAGGGGGGATAGACCCACCAGTTGAAGAATACCAGTTGATATATATACAGAGGGTTGAAGAAAGGTAAAATGTGTACTATAAAGAATGAACGTCCGCACGTGTACCAACTTTGTATTGATAATATATATTATTCATCTTTGTATTACTGTGAAAATGAATAAAAATGTAATTATAAAAAAAGAAAAAACACGAATAGACTGCTCTTTTCACTATTTACACTATTTGGATTACTGGATGAATAACATGAATGGACTTTATTTTTCATAATTAATTAATCTTTCACATTTATGTTTGGTATACTGTTTATATTCAGACACTGAAGGTTTTGTGCAAGATCACTATATACCATCATTCTTTTTACCGTAATTGTGTAGTTGTGAACACTTTTTAGGATTTGCAGCATTTCCACTAATTTATATTTTTACGGTTATTTAGTAGCACAGAGGACTATTATATATAGGTTAGGAGAGCAATCACCTTTCTTTTCATACCCCCATAGACCTTAAACTTTTTTAAGTGTATTAATATTTTATGTAGCTTTCATGTACATGACTTTCTTTAATAGATGGAGTACCTCATACATTTATTCTAACAGATCCTTCTCTAGTCCCATTGTCTTTGAAGCAAAATTTGGCCAAGTTCCTTGTGAATGAGCCAACTGTGAAAAGTAGCATCAGTAATATGCATCCTACTCGTACAATACATAATTAAAGCTTATTAGTGGTTTTACTTTGTTTCTAATTAAGGGGAGCAGATCAAGATAATGAACAGAAACATGGAACACCACACAGTGGATTTCAGCTAAATACCTCTTGGCTGTATAAATCACCATAAACATCTCTGTATTCTATTAGACAATTTCAGTCCTGCTGTTTCAGACATTTGCTATATAAATCAGTTTAAAACTGAACTTTTTTTTAAGGGTTTTGATTGGAGAAGGATTGGTGAACAAGTGTAATTATTTTTTTTAGCCTGCCATTTACACGTTTACTACTTTGTTTCATTTTTCATAATTTCTATAAAAATTGAAAACAATAAATAGTTATTACAGATGCTGCCATGAAACTCAATTTCTGATGGATGCGGGGATGCTAGCACCAAACAAAAATAAATATAGAAGTTGGAATTACAAGATTTTCCGGATTTAACAACTTCGGCCCCGGAAGGATTTGCCCCCTTAATGACTAGACCATTTTTTTCGATACGGCACTGTGTCGCTTTAATTGCGCAGTTGTGCGACGCTGTACAGAGATATAGCGTCTACAAAATATGGGCTATATTTATGGCATATTTTTTATTAATTTCTTTTTTTACTGGTAATGGCAGAAATCTGCGTTTTTTAGCGGGACTGCGACATTGCGGCAGACAGATCGGACACTTTTGACACATTTTTGTGACCATTGACATTTATATAGAGATCAATGCTATAAAAATGCACTGATTACTGTGTAAATGTCACTGGCAGGGAAGGGGTTAACACTAGGGGCGATCAAGGGGTTCACTGTGTTCCCTCGTGTGTGTTTCTAACTGTGGGGGGGTGTGACTGACTAAAGGAGGAGCTAGAACACTGTTCCTAACTAGTAGAAACAGACGATCTGTCTCTCCTCTTCTGACAGAATAGGGATTTGTGTGTTTACACACACACACACACATCCCCGTTCTGGCACTCGTGCCCACGATCATGTGTGGTCAGCGGACATCGCGCCCACTGGTCACGCGCATCAGGTCCCCTGCCGTGCTGGCGGCACATGCGTGCCTGCTAAAGCTGTTTAAAGGGCCGACGTACAGCTATGGCAATTTGTACAGGAGAGCTGACCTGTCTCAGTAGGATAAAAACGACTGATCGGCTAGTGGTTAAGCAATCAACAATTCTCTGTACCAACTCTAAAGCCCCATACACACGGTCGGACAATCCGTGGACCAGGTCGGTCGGATCCTGTCCGTCATACTTTGTCTGATGTTGGTTTTGCGTACACACGGTCGGACAAAGTTGTCGGAAAATCCGATCATTCTGAACGTGGTGACGTTTGTTGCCTACGGCGGGACTACGTAGAGGCTAGTAGCCAATAGCTTTGGTCTTGTAATGTGATCTGAGCATGCGTATCACTTTGTCCGGTCGGACAACCGTACACACGATCGGATTTGGTGTGATCGGACCGTGTTGTCGGCAAATCTTTCCAGCAGGAGATAAGACTTTGTCCGTCAGACAATCCGACGTACACTGTCCGATGGTGCATACACACGGTCTGATTTTTCAACAACATTGTCCGATCGGACAGAATCCATGAAAAAGTCCGACCGTGTGTATGGGGCTTAAGACAGTGAACTTTAAAGTGTAACTCCACTTTCATTGAGAAATAAAACATTACATTACAAGGATTTTACCAAACTTTGTTGTAGATTCCTACCTTTTGTTATTTTGAAGAAATCTGTTTATTTGTCTGTGTCCATGTGGGAAAGTGAATCTAATGGAAGTGGATTCATAATTATCAATCAGCTGTGCACCTGTAGAGCACAAATGAGGAAAGCTGCTGGGCCGGCATTCCCTTTAGACATGTTCCTATTGGAAGTATTTTTGTTGCAGGGGATGCCTAGAATCAGAGTTGTATCTTAGGGCAGACTTCTGTGAAATTCAGTGAGCCAATCACACAAGCAGGAAATTATGTTTCTGGCGGTGGTCAGTATAATTCTGTGTACAGAACACCTTCAGGTAGCCATATTGCATTGCATTTTTTTTTAAATGACTGAGCTGCAGATTGAAAAGGAAAGGACATTTTTAATAACATTCAATTACAATATGACTTGTGTCGCAATTGTATAAGCTATATTATTTTTTCCCCACGAAAGTGGAGTTACCCTTTTAAGAAAAAGAGAGTTTGTGTGCATTTTTAAACTAGCAATGTAACACCTGAGAACTGGTCTCTGATACTGTACAAATAAAGTAGTGGAGAGTACAATAGAACTATAGCTAATCTTAAAACCTGACCTTAAACAACTTAAAAAAAAAAAAACAAGCAAATGGAGATGTGGGTTCTCATCTCACAAGATAAGCAAGTAAAATTCAGAGAAATTTGGTTGGGATGCCTATACTATTCATATGATATCATTACCTGTAATACATTTTTTTCCCCACAAATGTTTATAAAGTAATTGATATCGACTTTTTTATGAGATTTCTTTCTCGTACATACTTGTTGGAAATCCTTATATCCAACCTGATTCACTTGCTCTGCATCTCGTATTTGTTATATACATTTACTCAAGTTTCTTCTTATTCAGTTATTTTTTTTCTTCTGTTCTTTCTTTCTTTCTTCATTTTTATCTTTTGTAGGTTTTCCAAGTCTAGGACATGGGTGCTCAACCTATGGCCCTCCAGTTGTTGCAGAACTACAAAATCCACGAGCCATTGCAAGGCTGACATTTACAAGCATGACTGCCAAAGGAAAAGGGACTTGTAGTTCTGCAACAGCTGGAGGGCCACAGGTTGAGCACCCATTGTCACCCTAGGTGATCCAACGAGGTCTCCCTCTTCAAGTGTTAGTAAGTTATAGAACTCTTGATGTGCATAAAATATTTTCTTTCTATAAACAAAACTCATGTTTTTGAATAATTTTTCAACCCCTTTATAAAAAAAGAACCATTCATTCTTTCTCCTGTGAACCAATAAAGCATTTGGAATATGTAGGAAGTGTTTTGTGAGTCCTGTAGATGTTGTGGATGATATGTCTATTGATAACAATGTTTCGGTATGGCATGATGTTAAGAAATCTTTTCCAAACTACCAGCTCTGTCCTTAAACACTAATAGGAGTGCAAGATGGAACTTCCAACATAGAGCAGTGTCATTTTGTGCCGTTGGCAGCATGTGTTGGAACTGTTCCCATGTCCAGATTGTTGATAAAGCTGGGCTAGGCAGGGAGCTGGGGTGTGGTTGTACTCCGTATGGATTCATGCCCAGAGTAATTAATGTCCAAATAAGAATTCATTAGCAACAATACTAGCAGCTGGTCAGCTGCTGCTATTTTATGTAGATGTGCTTTGAAACACTACCTGCTTCGTTAGATTACATTTTTCCTCTTTTTTTTCTTGATTAGACGTATGAAGCCATCTCAACAAATGCCATTGTGCAACACACAACAAGGTTTACCATGCCTATTTTCATGGTTACACAATAAATTATATGGCAATTAAATCTTTGTATGTCTCTCTACATTGATGTGGCCATGCATTTAAATGGTAAATGATGAGAAAGCACATTTCACAAAGGGAATATGGAATTCATTTCTCCACCAGACGTCACTGCATCTTCCAGTCGTGCGTGCTATCAATAAAGTGTAAAAAGGCTTTGCTAACATTTCCTCTGAGACATTTCTGCCCATCTTTCTTCAATATGTTCTTGGTCTTACCTGTTTTGCATGAAAAATGCTTTCATCCCTTACCTTATTGATTTTCTTGTTCTACATTTTGATATATCTCCTTTCCCACACTAATCCCATAGAGTAAAAGTTGAGCTGAAATAATTATTTTCTTCTAAAAGAAGAGTTAGACCTAAGAGTTTAAACTGGACAAAAGCAGACACTTTCTAAAGCAAAGCTAATCATCCAAGAATAAGTGATTCAATTATTTTGCTGTATACATTTAAGCATAAATCACAATTTAAATACACATTTTTCCATGTGGTCATGTGACTCTAAAGCCATGGTTCCTCCTTGTAATGAGCAGGGCCATTAGCAGGGCTGGATTCAGTGAGGTCCCCCACCAGCATCTACATTAAAAAAAAATGGATTGTTGTAGGATGCCAGCTATAAGGTTTATGGCAACCTGAACTGTAAGATATTCAAGGCTTTGCATGAAATTCCAAGCAATAAGTCTAACCTATCTTTCAAAAAAAATAACTGGTACTCTAGGGGGTTGCATTTGGAGATTTCATAATTTGCCACATCACGAATGTTAATTCTCCATTACAAGCGCTAGTTTACAAGACCGACCGCTTCTGCTTCCTAGCATGCGTGTTTGTACTTTAGACTTTTGTCCAACGGACTTGTGTACACACGATCGTAAAGTCCGACAACACACATTTCTTGGCGGAAAATTTGAGAACATGCTAGCCAACATTTGTTGGTGGAAAGTCCGACAACAATTGTCGGATGGAGCATACACACGGTCGGATTTTCCGCCAACAACCCCACATCCAACATTTCCCGTCGGAAAATCCAATCGTGTGTGTACGGGGCTAAAGAGTTGTGAATCTTAAGGCTGCGTTTACACCTGAGCGTTTTGTTTTCAGGCAGAATTTCAGTGCGATTTTTACAGTGTTTTTGCCGTGATTTTTACTTTTTTGAGCATCAAGCGTTTTGCTTCAGGTGACAAAATGCTCAATTTAACCACTTGCTTACTGGGCACTTAAACACCCTTCCTGCCCAGACCAATTTTCAGCTTTCGGTGCTCTCACACTTTGAATGACAATTACTCAGTCATGAAACACTGTACCCAAATGAATTTTTTGTCCTTTTTTCCCCACAAATTGAGCTTTCTTTTGGTGGTATTTGATAACCTCTGGGTTTTTTATTTTTTGCGCTATAAATGAAAAAAGACCGAAAATTTTGAAAAAAAAAAACTCATTTTTCTTTGTTTCTGTGATAAAATTTAGCAAATTATAAATTTTTCTTCATAAATTTTGGCCACAATTTATACTGCCACATATCTTTGGTAAAAATAACCCAAATTAGTGGATATTATTTGGTCTTTGTGAAAGTTACAGACTCTACAAACTGTGGTGCTAATTATACAAAATTGATCACATCTGATGTACTGGTGGCCTATCTCATTTCTTGTGACCCAAACAAGCCAGGAAAGTACAAATACCCCCCAAATGACCCATTTTTTTTGAAAGTAGACATCCAAGGTATTTAGTAAGAGGCATGGTGAGCTTTTTGATGTTGTCATTTTTTTCCCACAATTCTTTGCAAAATGAAATTTTTTTTTTTTTTTTTCCACAAAATTGTCATTGTAATAGGTTATTTCTATCACATGGAATGTGTATACCACAAATGACACCCCAAAAAAAATTCTGCTACTCCTCCTGAGTATTACGATACCACATATGTGGGACTTTTACACAGCCTGGCCACTTAGAGAGGCCCAACATTCAGGGAGCGCCATCAAGTGTTCTAGGAGCATAAATTACACATCTAACTTGTTGACTACCTATTACACTTTTGAAGGCCCTGGAGCACCAGGACAATGACACGTGACACTGATGACAGGTGGCACTGATACGTGGCACTGATGACACGTGACACTGATGTGGCACTGGTGACAGATGGCACTAGTATGGAGCACTGATGACACGAGACACTGATGTGGCACTGGTGACAGATGGCACTAGTATGGAGCACTGATGACACGTGACACTGATGACAGACGGCACTAATATGGGGCACTGATGACACGTGACACTGACAGATGGCACTAATATGTGGCACTGGTGACAGATGGCACTAATACGTGGCACTGATGAGAGATGGCACTAATATGTGGCACTGATGAGAGATGGCACCAACACGTGGCACTGATGACATGTGACACTGATGACAGATGGCACTGATACGTGGCATTGATGACACGTGACACTGATAACAGATGGCACGTGACACTGACAGGTGGCACTGATGACAGATGGCACTGATGACAGATGGCACTAATATGTGGCACTGATGACACGTGACACTGATATGGCACTGATGACAGATGGCACTGACGTGGCACTGATGACACGTGGCACTGATGACAGATGGCACTTATACGTGGCACTGGGGACAGGTGGCACTGGCAGATGGCACTGGGGACAGGGGCACTGGGGACACAGATGGGGACAGATGGATGGGGACACAGATGCATGTGGACACAGATGGGGGCACAGATGGGGACAGATGGATGGGGACACAGATGGGGACACAGATGGGGACAGATGGACGGGGACACAGATGGATGGGGACACAGATGGATGGGGACACAGATGAGGACACATGGATGGGGACACATGGATGGGGACACATGGATGGGGACACAGGTGGGGACAGATGGATGGGGACACAGGTGGGGACAGATGGATGGTGACACAGGTGGGGACACAGATGGGGACAGATGGGGAGACAGATCGCACATTTTTTTTTTTTTTTTTACTTACGGCTGCTGCAGCCGTTGATCTCTCTCCCCACACGCTGTCTGTGTGAGGAGAGAGAGCGGCGCTGACAGATGATCTCATATGTTTCCATATGAGATCATCTCTCATTGGACACGCCGATCTCGCTGTAAACGGCCGCTGTGATTGGCCGTTTACAGCGATCTGTGACCGGCTGTGTCCGACGGACACGGCCAGCACAGAACTTCCCCGATGCGCGCTCTCAGGAGCGCGCATTAGGGAAGTAAACAAGAGGACATCCAGGGACGTCCTCCCGGCAGGGAGCGTCCGCGATGCAGCTGTCTTTCGGCTATAGCACGGGCGCGAAGAGGTTAAAGTGTATGTATACCTAAAACCTTTTTTGTTTTGGTTAATTTTAGGGCAAATTTCAGTGCCCTAAATTTCAATAGCCAATTTTTAAAAGCATCTGCACGTTATCAGTTTAGAGTTACCCATGAATAATAGACCTAGAATTATTGCTTTCACTTTGACCTGTGTGATTACAGTTGTGCTCATAAGTTTACATACCCTGGCAGAATTTAAGATTTCTTGGCCATTTTTCAGAGAATATGAATGATAACACAAAAACTTTTCTTTCACTCATGGTTAGTGTTTGGCTGAAGCCATTTATTATCAATCAACTGTGTTTACTCTTTTTAAATCATAATGACAACAGAAACTACTAAAATGACCATGATCAAAAGTTTACATACCCTGGTGATTTTGGCCGGATAACATGCACACAAGTTGACACAAATGGGTTTGAATGGCTATTAAAGGTAACCATCCTCACCTGTGATCTGTTTGCTTGTCATTAATGTGTGTGTGTGTATAAAAGGTCAATTTGTTTCTGGACTCCTGACAGACCCTTGCATCTTTCATCTAGTGCTGCACTGACATTTCTGGAGTCTGAGTCATGGGGAAAGAAAAATAATTGTCAAAGGATCTGCGGGAAAAGGTAGTTGAACTGTATAAAACTGGAAAGGGATATAAAAAGATATCCAAGGAATTGAGAATGCCAATCAGCAGTGTTCAAACTCTAATCAAGAAGTGGAAAATGAGGGGTTCTATTGAAACCAAACCACGGTCAGGTAGACCAACTAAAATGTCAGCCACAACTGCCAGGAAAATTGTTTGGGATGCAAAGAAAAACCCACAAATAACTTCAGGTGAAATACAGGACTCTCTGAAAACATGTGGTGTGGCTGTTTCAAGATGCACAATAAGGAGGCAGTTGAAAGAAAGATGGGCTGCATGAATGAGTCGCCAGAAGAAAGCCAGTACTATGCAAAAGCCACAAAGTATCCCGCTTACAAACAGCACAGAGACAATCCTCAAACCTTCTGGCACAAAGTCATTTGTAGTGATGAGACCAAAATTTAGCTTTTTAGCCACAACCATAAATGCTTCATTTGGAGAGGAGTCAACTTGGCCTATGATGAAAGGTACACCATTCCTACTATGAAACGCAGAGGTGTATCGCTGATGTTTTGGGGATGTGTGAGCTACAAAAGCACAGGAAATTTGGTCAAAATTGATGGCAAGATGAATGCAGTATGTTATCAGAAAATACTGGAGGAACATTTGCATTCATCAGTCAGGAAGCTGCGCATGGGACATACTTGGACATTCCAACATGACAATGATCCAAAACACAAGGCCAAGTTGACCTGACCTTAATATCATTGAGCCACTCTGGGGAGATCTCAAATGTGCAGTTCATGCAAGACAGCCCAAGAATTTACAAGAAACTGGAGGTTTCTTGTCAAGAGGAATGGGCAGCTTTACAATCTGAGAAGATAAAGTGCCTCATCCACAAATACCACAAAAAAAATTCAAGCTGTCATTGATGTTAAAGGGGGCAATACACGGTATTAAGAACTGGGGTGTGTAAACTTTAGATCAGGGTCATTTGGGTAGTTTCTGTTGTCATTATGATTTAAAAAGAGTAAACAGAGCTGACGGATAATAAATGGCTTCAGCCAAACACTAACCATGAATGAAGGAAAGGTTTTTGTGTTATCATTCATATTCTCTGAAAAATGGCCAAGAAATCATAAATTCTGCCAGGGTATGTAAACTTATGAGCACAACTGTATATGTAACATGTGTAGTGCAAGCAACAATTTCATATGTATGCGCCTCAATGTGTGCATTTACATGTGTGTGTGCCTGCACCTGGCAGCGGGTGCTTGGGTGTAACCTTAATTTTTTTTAGAGTTTTTTCACAAAGATCACATAAAGACCAAAAGTCCCCTATGTTATATAATGTTTTGTGACAGGTCCTCCATAATGAAACTTCAAGCTTCTTTTAGACCCTTGATGTCTCACCTGACCTCCATTGAAGGTAATGGAATGCAGATCTACAGCAAAAAACTGGAAGTGACATACACATTGCTTCAGGGATTTTACTAGGTAGGGTAGCTCAGCGAACAGATGTTCACTGGTCTCCTTCCCTTGTAACCTGTGACAACCGTCATGTGCATCCCAGGCCCAGAGGTCGGACAGCGCAGCCTGAGATACATGGCGGGGCTTTCAGGTAGGCAGGGCTGCACTTCTGGGGGTCTATGAATGCAATTGGGCAGCTGTAGAGCCACCCTATCACTTTCATCTGCAAGCCAACAGTCAGCTTGTGGGAAATACACACATGTATGCAAACCCCCCCCCCCCCGCGCTGCCACCGACGTACACCGTATGTCAGTGGCAGCAAAAGGGTTAAACTCCCTGCAAGTTTCGTTTTTATTGTCTGTGTCCTAAGGAGATTTCCCTTCACTTGTTGAAGGAGACAGAACTGTAAGTAAAAATTAGGGTAATTCTCTTCCCAAAACAAGTTACCATATTGAAAGATTAGCCTTATATTCATCTTTCCCACACAAAACATTAAAAGGTTTGGTTGGTAATACATTTAAATGAGTCACTTAAATTAGTGAAATTGCTCAACTCCTTTGGTAAACCAGTATCATAGTCTCTTCATGACAGTCAGGAAACAAGCATTTTCAGAAGGGAGATCAGCAACATCAGCTTCCACATTCCTTTAAGCCTCTTCATTTATATAAAACCATAATTTTTTTTTTTTATGAAGATATAATCATTAAACTAAAACATATGCTGAGAACAGAAATAGCATGTTCTGTACTGCTAAAAACAACCTGGGCCAGCCGTAATATTATGAGTCCTGCCAAAGTACTACTGATGTCACTTTTGCCATTACAGGCAGTCCCCGGGTTACGAACCTAGGGTCTGTAGGTTTGTTCTTAAGTTGGATTTGTATGTAAGTTGGAACAGGTACATTTGAGTGTAACTACAGGCAAAACATTTTTTTTTTTGAATAAAATAGGGAGGGGTTAACACCCCTGTAACATTTTTTTGCTGTCTATATCCCTGTTCAGAAGATTTCACCTCACTTTCTGTCCCAATGACAAATGTTTTTTGAAAATTTTGGGTTGTCATGAAAACAAGGATTGACGATAAAGCCTCAGTGGAGAAACCTTTTTCCCATAATAACTTTGGGATGCAAGTCAGATGTTTGTAACTCTTGTAACTCGGGGACTGCCTGTAGTGGTGGAAGTACAAGAGGGGTGTAGAGGGGTTTCATTGTGACTAGTAACAGTAAACACTAAAGGCCTGTACACACTATATGAAAATGGGAAGAGAATTTTTATCCGACTAACGAACTTCCCATTTTCGGATTGTTAGTACGGTGCTTTCAATAGCCGAATCCGGTTTTTCGTCAGACAAAAGCTGGATGTGCAGACTATAACATTTTTGACGTACGTGAACTCAATATATGATTTTCGTTTAATTAGTACGGTTTTCATACAAAAAAAAATATAAGAGCAAGACTACGCATGCTCAGAAACGAAAGAATACATATAAAACTACTCAACACATTACGTCACATCTGAAGTTGTATTCTGTCGTACGAAAATTTTTGTATAGCGAGTAACCTCTTCACTTTCGGAATGAGACAGGCATGCAACAAAAAACGGACGAACGGTCATCCAAAATTCTGATCGTGTGTACGAGGCTTTAGTTGGGGTTAAACAAAAAGTTGGAATGAGTTGGGCACAGAGCTTGAAAACACTTCTGATTAGTAAGCCTTTAAACATTCCTCCTTTTGCTTATGAAGTGAGAGTCACAAAGGTACCTCTTGTGTTCCATGGATACTGGACCACTCTCATCTGCCTCTGTTTTTACCTTCCTCATTACCAGGACTGGTGGCATATTGAGTAGTACCAATCAACAGTGCTATGTGACCAGGGAAAGTACACGCAGGAATAATGTATATAGCTGCGGTCACTCTCAGACTCGTTTCATTCCTCAATGGAATCAAACAAGTCTTCTTATATTGCATTTCATTAGACGCTTACCAGATACTCTGACCCTTTGTGCATATGGGTCTAATAAAGCTTGCTACATAATATATTTTTCTTTTTGGTTCATTATGATGTCGAATTTTTGACGGAAAAGAGAGAACACAGTGGCTGTTTGGAATTAAGCTTTATTAGACCCATATGCAAGGGTCAGAGCATCTGATAAGCGTTTAATGAAATAAAATATATAAGAACATACACCCAGAGAGATGTGTCTAATTCCATTGAGGAACTGGATGGGGGGGATAAAGTGGATCGCCACCAGGTGCATTATCATTTTTCCAACTGCTGGGGAAAGTGACCACCTGTGCGCTGATATATACAGAGATTATTAGTTTGTATTGATTTTATGTAAGTGGCTGCAGCTACACACACCTGTCATTCCAGACATAGCAATCTGAGGATTCTTTCTGCTGGAAATAACCTGGTGTCCTAATCACTTGTGTGAATCAGCCCTAAGGTGCTCCTTCAGTACACAGGGCTCTTTATCCAGTTTTACACCAGCAGAGTATGTACGCTAGCCAGCAATTACTTGCAGTGATCATGGCTGGACACAGACAGATTGCATCAGACTATGGGTATAAATACTAGGGAGTGATGATGTGTGTGCAGGGGCAGGATATAGAGAAAAGACCACTGTGTCAAGTTAAGCTCACTTTGAGTGTTGCATTTTCAGACTTGAGTCTGGACAGTGTGCATTGTCTATGGGGAGGACATGGTATTGAAAAAGAAGATTGCTATGGTAGGAGTGTGTGACTGTAGACTAAATAGTCTCTTAAGGAGAAACTGTACAGTGTGTACTGGAGGAGGGATACAGCGGAAAGACCAATGTGTGTGCGCTAGAAGTGGGATTTCCCTGGGCAAGACCAATCTGTATGCTGGAGGTGGGATCTCACCAGGAAGACTAATCTGTATGTTGAAGTTATGATGTCAATAGGCAAAGACCAGAAAGAGGCATAATCTTATAGTATAAAATTGTATTTTTTTTGTTGAGATCTGAAATCTTGCAGTCCAAATTAATCTCACAATTTTTTATTTTTTTTAGAAATTAGCGTGGGGGTCTTGATTTGACTTAATTGCATTGAACAAAAAAATTATCAGTTTTATTTGTTATTTATCAGTATGTAGTAGTGTAGTTTTGGTTTTTCTAGACATTTCAGTCCCCTTTACCAGAAAGAAAACATAGAAATATTATATTTGTATTTTCTGTATAATACAGAAAATGGCATGTGCAGTGGATCATGACTATATGATCAATGATAAAGCCATTAACAATTGTGAATGATTTACAGTAACAAGACAACCTGACATACCTGTAATTGATGTGGCTCAGAAAAATCTCTATAGTGAAATGATGGTGTCGATTTATTAAAAAGCACTATTTCTTACCATTCACTTAGGCAGGACTCCGCATATATTTAATATTTTTGCCAAGCCTTATTTGAACTTGAATTGGGAGTTAATGTCAATTTTGATGTATCTGGCGAGGTCAACCCTCCTGTGAGTCACAAATAGAGAACATCTTCTTTATAGACAATTGTGCATATAATTTAATGCTAGTTAAACTCATTTAGCTCATAGCTGATGCAAGAGAATTGGTCTTTTGGAATGTATTTTGTCACTAAGCAGCCTTGCCAAACATCTATAAACACACTGACAAGTCACGATTGATTTTATAGGACATTTTAAAGTCAAAGTAGCTTAACAATTAAACCCAATCATCAGTGTCAGCAAAATGTTTAAGGAGAAATAATAAAAATAAAAGAGGCCATGCTACGTATCAGAAATGTATCTCAAGGTGTGCAAGATGAATCTGAATGTTAGAAATGTGTTCTAAGAATTATTGAGATTTGTATAACTACCGTATTTTACAGGGAGCACATAAAAAAAGAATAATCACAATTATTTCTTATTAGATTTGAAAATAACACTGTTTAAGTACTGTTTAAAGTGTTGCAATCCTACAGTCAATGCAATATGAACAATTATTTTTATTACTGCAATGAACTAGTAGTCTAATATTTTTGGTTGAAGTTTTCTTTGGACCAAAGACAGAGAAAAAGGTAGATAAATTGAGTTTTTGTATATTGCAGTGGTGATTCAAGGGAGGAAGATGGGACAACGGGGGTAGGGGGGCTAAAGCATACTGAACATTACCTGTATTAAAAACATGGGTGGATAGCACGCTCACCCTCTACCTCAAATATTTGAGGCACATACCCTAAACAAATATGCAGCTAATGATTTGTGACTTCTCTAATTTGCATACTTGTCTTGGATCAGTAATTCATAAAATTTCAAAACAGAAGGATCAGCGTGGCTGTCAGAAAACTAGCACTAGCTTGGGAGGAGCTCAACAAATATGAATGGGGCACTGTTCTTGGTGATGAGCTTTCACATGGGCAAACCTTTTAAAATACAATTTTTTTAAAAATAAAGTGATAAATTAAAATGAAATTAAAAATTAAAAAAGGATGCCGCTGCTCTCCAGGAGCTCTATGGAATTGTCCTCTTGGGGGTTCTTTATAATTTCCTAGTCAGGCCCTAAGAAACGGGAAAAGAATTCTGGCTGCAATGTTTAACAGAAGAACAAAGTTGGGACAAAACAGGGTTGTTTGCTTCATTTACGTTAACTGAAAGCATATAAATAATTTTAACTTGGTTGTGTATTTAACCAGTTGCACTACTTCATGCACTAGTGAACATTTATGGGGACTAAGGGAAGCCTTCATCAGCTCACCAGTGAGATGGCAAACTGTTTTGGCCTCTAATAGGAATTCAGGTAGGTACACATTACCCAATGCCTGTTATCATTGTACACTACTGCTTTTAACCACTTCAGCCCCGGACCAATTTGCAGCCAAAGGACCAGGCCCCTTTTTGCGATTCGGCACTGCGTCGCTTTAACTGACAATTGCACGGTCGTGCGACGTGGCTACCAAACAAAATTGGCATCCTTTTTTTCCAACAAATAGAGCTTTCTTTTGGTGGTATTTGATCGCCCCTGCGGTTTTTATTTTTTGCGCTATAAACAAAAATAGAGCGACAATTTTGAAAAAAATGCAATATTTTTTACTTTTGCTATAATAAATATCCCCCAAAAATATATAAAAAAACATTTTTTTTTCCTCTGTTTAGGCGATACATATTCTTCTACATATTTTTGGTAAAAAAAAAAATCGCAATTAGCGATTATTGATTGGTTTGCGCAAAAGTTATAGCGTTTACAAAATAGGAGATAGTTTTATAGCATTTTTATTAATATTTTTTTTTTTTACTAGTAATGGCGGCGATCAGTGATTTTTATTGTGACTGCGACATTATGGCGGACACATCGGACATTTTTGAGACATTTTTGGGACCATTGTCATTTATACAGCAATCAATGCTATTTAAATGCATTGATTCCTGTATAAATGACACTGGCAGTGAAAGAGTTAACCACTAGGGGTGGGGAGGGGTTATGGTGTATGACCTGTGTTTTTTTTTTACATTAGGGGGCGGGGCTGACGTCTGACGTCATTGATCGGCTTTCCCGCGCGCGACCCACGGCAGGCCTCTTAAAGGACCACGTACCTATACGTGGTTTTGCCTAGCCGTGCCATTCTGCCGACGTATATCGGCGTGAGGTGGTCGGGAAGCGGTTAAGGAACCACCCCTTTTTTGAGCCCCCTTTTAAAAAAACTCCCAAGTGATTGACTTCTGAATTGATATAATCCAGATATAGGCCACAAACTCACAGCCCCCATGTCATAGCAATATTAGTCTTTATGTCTGGTGTACCAGGCGATCTAATGGTAACAGAAAAGCTTGCCCAAAATAGTAATAAAAATAAAACAATTTTCTTAAAAATGTAGCTGTATATTTCTTACTATTACTATAAAAAACTTCAATTGCACCGAATAAATAGAACAGTTATGTGGAAAGATGCTGAGTTTATCTTTTTTTGTGCTTGTTCCCTACTGCAGTAGTAATTATTAATTTGGAACCACTAATCAATATGAGGGAATGAGTTGCCTATCTATAAAATTTCCAGAACACTCCAAACAGCAGAAACTGCTCTGTGCTCTCACCAGACCATCATTATAACTTCTGTGTGCACATGGGCACATACCTTGTTGGTTTTCCAGTAAACCTGGAAACTGGGTTAGAGATTTTGTCAATCCCAAGACACTTTGAAATTTCCAAACTATAGAGCCCAATCTAGGATTACCAAATCCAGAGAAAGTTGTAAAAACAGTATACTCTGAAGTCCCACGTGCTGCACACATGCAAACCCTGTGTCCTTTTTCCAGTCATTTAATAATATCACACGGTGGCAGCACTTCGTACTGTCATAGGGCATAAATTACACATCTAATTTCCTGACTACCTATCACATTTTTGGAGGCCCTGGAGCACCAGAGCAATGAAAAAACCCACAAAATGACTACATATTGGAAACCAAACTCCCCAAATTATTTTCTATGAGAAATAATGAGTCTTTTGAACATGTTGTTTTTTGCCGCAAGTTTTATAAAACGTGGGGAAAAAATAAAATGTATAAATTTGTAAGATATTTCTAACACACAGCATGGACATTGTTAGAATTAAACCCCAAAATACATTTTGCTACTCCTCCTGAGTATGGGGATAGCACATATGTAAGACCTTTTTAATGTTTGGATTGTTATGTACAGAACATTGCAACCTGTGTAATGCAAAGATCAAACGGCATTGTATAGTAGACAATGTACTGTAATGCTTGGCTCTGTATGAATGGTAAGTGAATATAGCATATAGTGTAGCCTCACATACAGCAGTTTCTGTTCCTAAAGGCCAAGCAAGTCTAACCTGCTGGTACATGGCTGCCCCATAGCATGCTATGTTCACTGGCCAGGAGGTACAGAAGGCTGAACAAACGGTAAGCAAAAGATTACCCATAATTCTAGTAGTGCAGTTGTCTGTAGAGGATGAGTGGGACTGGTGTCTCGCAGGGACGTAGCCAGTAGGATGTGTAGATGGGTCAGTACTGGTGCCAGCAGTACTGGTCAGTAAACAGGCAAAGCATTGGTCCGGGCAGCAGGCAGAGACATGGTCAGCAACAGCTAAAAGCATTGTCCAGGCAGCATGCAGAGACATGGTCAGCACAACAGGCAGGAACATGGTCCATAAACAGGTCAGGGTCAGTACAGGCAGCAGGCTGACATCCAAGCAGCAGGCAAGAACATGGTCCATAAACAGTGCAAAGTTAGGGCAGGCAGCAGACTGACATCCAGTCATTAGGCAGGAAAATGGTCCATAAACAGTTCAGGGTCAGTACAGGCAGCGACATAGTCAGCACAGCCAAAGTATTGGTCCAGGAAGCAGGCAGAAACATTGCCCATAAACAGGCCAGGTAGCAGGTAGAGGCATGGTCAATAAAATGGTCAGGGTCAATTCAGGCGGCAGGCAATGGCATAGTCAATTAACAGGCCAGGGTCAGTTCAGGCGTCAGGCAGAGGCATGGTTGAGTAACAGGCCAGGATCAGTTCAGGCAGCAGGCAGAGGCATGGTCATTTAACAGGTCATAATCACGTGGCAGAAACATCAGTCTTAGGGCCACAGTCGGGAAAGACCTGGGCACGGGGTAGACGCTTCTTCCCACCAACAGCTTTTTGAAGCCTCTGGACTCAAGACCATGATCCAGGAATTAAAAAAACAGGAGAAAACCAAAAACATTGTTTTCTCCACTTGAACACTCTACTTTGGCATCCCTCACATATGTTAGACCCCCCGTGTTGTAAGTGCAGGTGGCAGGAAAAAAAAAAAAAAAGGTAATTTATCAGGGGAGGTCAGTTCAGGTGGAAAACAGAAGCTGTTTGGTCAATAAACAGGCCAGGATTAGTTCAGGATGCAGGCAGAGGCATAGTTGATTAACAGGCCAGGGTCAGTTCAGGAGACAGGCAGAGGCATGGTCGATTAACAGGCCTGGGCCAGTTCAGGCAACAGGCAGAGGCATGGTCAATATGAAGGCAAATGTTCAGCCCAGGCATCAGGCAAATTGTCAGCTCACTTCCTGGTACACAAGGGCAGTGACAATATCCTCCTGATAAGGATCTGAGTCTTTCAATGGATTTACAATAGATTACATAGGAATTATAAATTATAAATTTTTAATACCAGTGTTGCATTCTTCTTGTTGCTTGATAGGGCCGTATCATCTGATCATCATAATTAACACCACCCATTAACTGATTGCACTCAAATACACAAATCAAGTTTCTGAACTGGACCATGCCTTCTATGGATTTCCACTGAGGTGTTGCTGTGAATGGAGGAAAGCACATACACGTCAAAGTTGAATCAGGGCACTGATGATGGTTCACTGATGTAACTGAATCAGGGCACCAATGACGGCTGCACTAATGTGCCTGAAGACAATGGCTGCACTTGTGTGGCTGAATCAGAGCACTGACAATGGCTGCACTTATGTGGCTGAATTAGGATGCTGATGACAGCTTCATTTGTGTGGCTGAATCAGAGCGCTGATGATGGCTGCACTGGTGTGGCTAAATCAGAGCTCTGATGATGGCTGCACTTGTGTGGCGGAATCAGGGAAATGACAGCTGCATAGGTTTGGCTGAATCAGGGCACTGATGATGGCTGCACTGGGGTGGCTGATCAGTGCACTGATGACAGCTGCACTGTTGATGGCTGCAATAAGGGCACTGACCAATTCTACACTTGTGTGTGGCTGATTATGGCACTGATACATGACTGCACTGATGTGGCTGAACCAGGGCACTGATGATGGCTGCATTGGTGTGGCTGATCAATGCACTGATGACAGCTGCATTGCTGATTTCTGGAATCAGGGCACTGACAGATGCTGCACTTGTGTCTGGCTAATTAGGGCACTGAAACATGGCTGCCCTGGTATGGCTGAATCAGGGGTCTGATGATGGCTGCACTGGTGTGGCTGATCAGTGCACTGATGACGCCTGCACTGGTGTGGCTGATCAGTGCACTGATGACAGCTGCACTGTTGATTGCTGCAGTCAGACAGCTGCACTGGTGTTTGGCAAGTGGTAAAGGCATTGCAAACGCACCGTGTACAAAATGCACTCACTGCTCTGGCACACACTGCTCTGAATCCTTCACATGCGGTCTCAGTGTGGGGGAAAAGGAGCCAGTAACTCACAAGAACCTGTTCTTTGTATACATTTGTGAGCGCTGTGATTGCACACAATTATTACATGGTAAAAGACAGCTGTGATTGGCCCTTTACCCTGAACTGTGCTGTGACCAAGGCACATAGCGATCATTGATCATGCCCCCTAGAAGGAGCGGAAATGAGAGGACATGATAGGATGTCCTCCCGAAACTGGAGAACACCTGTCCAGCTGTATATGTACATTGTCTGGGCAAGAAGTGGTCGACTTTCAAATATTGCTAATCAGTAGAATTATAATTGCATCACCACTAAAATAACACACCAGAAAACAAGCACTTTTCAAAGCCCTGTATTCAAAGACCTGCCAACTCTAGACGCTGCTGCAAGGTGCAAAAGTCCACATGAAGCACATCTTGCTCACTGTGCAACCATCCATGTAGAGGAGGGGATGTTAACCAAGTGTTACAAATCCAGGATTGGCTTCAGCTCAAACTCCTCACATAGACCAGGCCTCTGCCACATTTACCTCTACGATTAAATCTTATGGGGTGAAATGCGTCAGTGGCATGGTCTATGGGAGGAGTTTCAGCTGAAGTTGATCCTGGATTTGTAACACTAGTTTGAACAGTGTGTAGCCCCCCCTCTACATTGAATGACTGCATCACTAACGGCACTTTCACACTGAGGCGCTGGGGTGTCTGTGGTAAAGCGTCGCTAGTTTTAGCTGAATCTCCTGTACCTCCTGTCCTGTGTATACACCGCTCCTAAAGCGCCTCAAAGATGCTTCTTGCAGGACTTTTTTTAGCGTCCTGCCAGCGCACCGCTCCAGTGACAGGAGAAGCGCTTTACAGGCGTTACTTTTATATTCAGGCAGGCCCGTCGCGACAGGACAGGCAAAACAAACAATTGCTTGGGGCCCCGAGCTGGCCTGGGGCCCCAGCTGCGCCGGCAGCTGCCGCTTCCTATAGGCTGCAGCCTGTAGTGTGGCCGAGCTCCTCTTCCTTCCTCCTGCAGTCCGCGTGGTACAGAAGATTCAGTTTCCTGTTCCCGGCCGGACTGACAGGAAGTGCACACACTGAGTGCTCACTTCCTTTCAGTCCGGCCGGCCGGGAACAGAAA
This sequence comes from Lithobates sylvaticus, assembly GCA_028564925.1. NCBI lineage: Eukaryota > Metazoa > Chordata > Amphibia > Anura > Ranidae > Lithobates > Lithobates sylvaticus. The sequence continues at coordinate 330,939,881 of CM053028.1, read as the reverse complement.
ACTGAATCTCCTGCCGTGCGGTACGCCGCAGGGAGGGGGGGTTAAAAAGAACACGGGGGAGTAGTAAGGGGGGTGGCGGTCATCAAGACCCATTTAGTAATAAAAATATGGTAGCTTGCTGACCATAATAAAAATAATTACCATAGCTTTCTTTCCATTTTCTTTCTTTACCATCCCATTTCCATCTTATTGCTTCTTTTTTGAATTAGGTATTATTTATTAAAGCTTTTTGCAAAAAATTACAAAGCAGAGAAAAGACTCTACAGTACACTCTACTCCTGTAGAGTCTTTTCTCTGCTTTGTAAATTGTTGCAAAAAGCTTTAATACATATTACCTGATTCAAAAAAGAAGCAATAAGATGGAAATGGGAAGGTAAAGAAAGAAAATGGAAAGAAAGCTATGGTAATTGTTTCTATGGTAAAGCTATGGTAAATCTTTATTTTTTGCTCTGCTAATTAGATATCGTTTGATATACTGTGTCCACTGTACAAGATGAGGACACTCAGTCTACTCCAGATGAGAGTTTCAGAAGAGACTTCTTTCTGCCCATGGTTGACACAGCCCTCAGAAGCCTAAGTGACAGGTTTTCAAGATTGAAGGGTGTTTATGACCTTTATGACTTTCTGTTCTCAAAGGACAACATGAAGCAGACAATAAAGAATGGAAAGCTTCATGAACGATGCAAAAAATTGGAACAAACCCTCCATGACATTAATGCCGATGACTTGGCACTTGAGATCAATTCATCTCTCTACACTTTTCCAGACCATATAGTCACTTCCCCATTTGACATGCTTAATTACATATACAGTGAGAAGCTACTGGATTTGTACAGTAATTTAAGCATTGCTTTGCGTCTACTCCTGACTCTTCCTGTGTCAGTGGCCTCTGGCGAGAGGAACTTTTCAGCTTTGAAGCTGATAAAAAATTACATGAGGTCCACCATGGGCCAAGAAAGTCTCACAGGATTGGCACTTAGGTCAATTGAGCGTGATGTTCGCCAGTCTTTGGACATGGAGGACATTGTGATTGCCTTTGCAGAAAACAAGGCTTGCAAGCAGCAGTTTTAGATAATTTGCACGTTTGTGAGAACTGAAAAATGTTAATGTAAGTGTGTGTGTGTGTGTGTGCGTGCGTGTGTTTTAAGTATGTTGGATTTAGTTATTGTGCACTTTTTTAATGTATATTTGATTTTATGGTACAGTGGTGTTTTTTTGCAAATGTTCAATTGTTGAAAATGTTCAAGTTTTATGCACATTATATGCAACAGCAGTATTTGCAATGTAAACCTTTTTTATTTATATAAATTGTCTGTGAGGGGCGTGGCCTGCAGCGGAGCGGAATGGCAGCGTGATCTCTGAGCTCCGGATCCTCCAGGGAGCGGAAAGCGTCTGAGCATAAACGGCACCTTTGGACCCCGCTAATCGGCTCATCTACCGAAGGAACAACCCGCTGACCTCGGGAGGACATGGCGACCAAAAGAAAAGGGGCGAACAAGCCACAACGCCTGACGGATTACTTCCATTAGCCGCAGCCTGGAGGTAGGCAATATGGCGCCGGCCCCGCACACACGGAGGCCCACAAACACAAGCCCAAACCCAGCTCATCCACCCCATCACCCTTACATGACGATCCGATCGTCGACCAGCTATCCCCCTTGCCTCATTCCCCCACAGGGAGCCCGGCTAAAGCCAAACTGAGACTGGATGGGAACGGATGCAGCTCTGCTCCAGGCCCTGCATCAGACTCAGGAGATGACACCAGGGAGCTCCCGGACTCAATTACGTCCTTCCGCACATCTAATCAACCTGTACTGGACACTGTCCTTAAGGACATGCTAGTCTCCCTCAGGAGCACACTCCAAAATGATATGATAAATTGTATGCACAGGTTTAGTGGGGAGCTCTCAGCAGTAGAAACAAGAGTGGAGCATATAGAGAACAAGATGGGGGAGCATGCCTCTACCATTAATGACTTGATTGATGCAAACGATGAAAAAGATGATGAAAATGCATGGATCAAAAACAAAATCGCAGACATTGAGGACCGTTCCAGAAGGAACAACCTCAAAATTAGGGGGGTCCCAGAAGCTATATTACCCCCAGACCTGAGGTCATATGCCAAGGACCTTTTTTCCTCCCTCCTGCCTGAATTGTCCCTGGTGGAACTCACTATAGACAGAATTCACAGGCTACCAAAGCCTTCACACTTACCAGATGCAGTCCCCAGGGATGTTATCCTCCGCCTGCATTTTTTCCATGTGAAGGAGCAACTAATGCAAGTCATGCGAAAACAAGACAATATACCCTCACAGTTTCAAAACCTGCAATTTTATGCCGACCTGTCCCAGCATACCCTGCAGAAAAGGAGAAACCTGAACACCATCACAAAGGTGCTCAGGAATCATAACATCCCCTATAGATGGGGTTATCCCACAAAAATCACCATTACTAAGCAAGACAAATCCTTCACAGTGGATAATCTAGAAAGAGGCATATCCCTCCTGAAGGAATGGAGAATACTCCCAGAAAATGATGAAAGCAATGAGCACAAATCCAGCCGTCGCCCACTCACCCCTGACTGGACACCTATCACGCACAAGAACGCAAAGTCGCATGTCTGATTGTCCCTCCCAACAAGGGGTCCCTAATTCCCTGACATAAGGATCCGGATCATTCACTCCCTAGGCCGGAACTTTTACCCCGAATTACTGGAGCAATTGTTAGCTCCATGCTAAGCCAGTTATTGTCAGCTGTAATGTTGGCAAAAGGAAAAGTTGAGCTATCTGATATGCTCGTATACGTTCACTTGACTGTTCCTCTCTTGGTTTTGTCGTTTTCTTTCCTTTTCCTTTTTTTTTCCTTTTTTTCTTGAAGTGCACAGCCCTCCACCAAACAGCAAGGACCAGCTCTCAAGTTCCACTCCTCACAAGTCAACCAGAACTCCAAGTGATCAACAAGTGAATACCGACACACCAACCACTGCTGACCCAGAACCTGTTGTGAGTACATCTACCTTATTCTATACACCACACAGCCTATGTCATCTAGGAAAAGTAACCTCTGAACCATGTATACCTACCAACCCTTTCCGCTTAGCAGCTACTGGATACCACCTCCATGGCCATACGCTTCCTATCCATTAATACCAAGGGGTTAAACCACCCTGTGAAAAGGAAGTCTCTATGGAACGAAGCGATGAGTAACAATTCGGACATTGTTTGCGCACAAGAGACACACTTTAGCAAAGACTCTGCTCCTAAGTGTACCCACAAGAACTTCCCCCATATTTTTTTTGCAAAGGCGGACAAAAAAGTAAATGGGACAATGATAGCTATTAGAGACACAGTGGCATTTACGCTCCATACCGAAATTACAGACCCTCTAGGCCGATACACCATTCTGATCTGTGACATCAACCAAGCCACATACACCATAGTCAACCTATATGCCCCAAACAAGCATCAATTACGCTTCTTTAACAAAATTATGAAAAAAATCAACGTGGTCAAGAAAGGGTTCCTTATTATCTGTGGAGATTTCAATGTAGTTCCCGACCCCAGTATGGACTCAACCTCCAAACCAAAGCGCCAAGTTCAGTCCCTTCAGAGTGCCATTCATAAAGAGGACCTCTATGACGTGTGGAGGTGCCACCATGCAGGAGAAAAGGACTTTTCTTTCTTTTCCACCCCTCACCACACGTACACACGAATAGACTTGTTCCTTACTGACCAACGCACGCTATCCAAGTCAATCTCCTCAACCATCAACTCCATCACCTGGTCGGACCACGCATCCATAACTCTCCATGTTAAAGACTCTTCCACAGTGGACTCTGCTCCATTATGGAGAACTAACTCCTTTCTCTTACAGCATCCGGAAACAAGAAAAATCATTGAAAATAACCTCTCTGAATTTTTTACACTTAATGGTCCCTCTATGCAGAACAAATTTACCCTGTGGAACGCCCATAAAGCGTTCATCAGGGGGATCTTTATACAACAGGGGGCTAGGGCGAAGAGGCGGAGGCAAAACAAATTAAAAGAGATCACTGAGAAAATACGGAAACTTGAAACCGATAATAAAACATTAACCTCCATTACTCTTTCCAAACAACTTAACCAATTGCGGCATGACCTCAGGCTCCTACTAATAGAGGATTTTGAGAAATCCTCTAAGAAACTCAAAATGGCTTACTATTCCCAGGGGAACAGAGCTGGTAAGCTCCTAGCCCACCAAATCAAAGGACATAGAGGGAAGACCAAAATCCCTTATATCCTACACTCCACAAAACAAACGAAGATGCATCATCCTCAGGATATAGCGGATGCCTTCAGTAATTACTACGGCACCCTCTATAACCTCAAAGATGATGGAGAAACACCACAACCCACTACCAAACTAATAGAAGACTTCCTGCAACAGGTTTCCTTACCAAAACTCTCTGCTCAACAATTAGAATGCTTGAACACCCCATTTACAGCAGAGGAAATCTATAGGGTTATAGAAGCTATCCCAAAAAACAAATCCCCAGGCCCTGACGGCTTTATAGGGGAATACTACCAAACATTTAAAAATATTCTAACTCCTCACTTATCAGATATCTTCAATGCAGCTGCCGCCTCTTCCTCCTTCCCTCAAGAAATGCTGAAGGCTATCATCGTCACTATACCCAAGCCAGGGAAAGCTCTTGATAAACCTGCTAATTTCCGTCCCATTTCGCTACTAAACGTAGACCTAAAAATTTACTCAAAATTACTAGCTAAAAGATTGATAGATCTGATGCCCCTATTGATCCACCCAGACCAAACTGGTTTCACTAAGGGTCGTCAGACCTCCGACGCCACCAGGAGGTTGACCAATATCATTCATCTGACTGGATCCTCTCGAAGGCCTTCTTTGCTACTAGCTTTGGATGCGGAGAAGGCCTTCGACAGGGTCCACTGGGGCTACCTCCTTGGGGTGCTGGAGAAGTTTGGCTTCTCTGGACCCATCCTCTCGGCCATTATGGCCCTGTATTCAGTACCCTCAGCACAAGTATATACAGCTGGTGTGTTGTCAACCCCCTTTAAAATTACTAACGGCACCCGACAAGGATGCCCATTATCCCCCTTGATCTTTAACCTAATCCTGGAACCACTAGCAACCCTCATTAGAACACATCAGGACATCACAGGAATCTCATCCCACGGATCTAAACATGTCATCAGCCTGTTCGCTGATGACATCATTATGATGCTTACTAACCCTGAAAAATCCCTGGCTTCGGTGTATGACGTATTACAAATGTTTAATAAGGTCTCATATTATAAAGTCAATGAAAGCAAATCCTATATACTCGGTATAAATATACACGCTCACCTACAAAATTCTCTCAGTTCACGGTTTCCATTTGTCTGGAGCAAAGACGGGATCAAATATCTGGGTATCACCTTAACCGCTTCCACAGGTAACTTGTACCAGGCTAATTACATGTCTTTTCTAAATGCCCTCCCATCAAAGCTACAAACCATTGCCAAAACAGAGCTCTTGTGGTCGGGGCGCCTAGCAGCTTTTAAGATGATAATCTTACCCCAATTAATCTATCTTTTTAGAACCCTTCCAATCCCAGTCCCTAACACCTTCTTCTCCAAACTGCAATCCCAGATCAATAAGTTTCTCTGGATGGGGAAAAGGGCGAGATGGGCCTTCCAAAACTCAATAGCAACCAGAACAGCGGGTGGGATGGGCAATATACTAGTTAAGGATTATCACACCGCATCGACACTATCTCAACTACGCATATGGTTCCCCAATGCCCCCAACCCTAGATGGAAAGAATTAGAAGAAGGCCAAATCACCAATACCAATCTCTTTAATCTTCTAATGGCATCTTCTCTCGGCTATAATACCACTGCCCCGTTAGCACCCTCAATCAGAGCATCCCTGCAAGCATGGAAAATTCTACTGAAACAACCGCTCACAACACCCCCTGTCTCCTCACTACAGATCCCTATTACATGTCTAGAAGGGATCATACCTGATCTACATGTCACACACTGGACAGAACAGGGAATACATAACATCTCAGACCTCATGGTTGGCCCAGCAGTGAAGACATTCAGGTCCTTGCAACTAGAGTACGGTCTGAACGACTCACAACAATACAAATATATTCAGGTTAGCCATTTTCTTCGATCCAACACCAAAACCTCCATCCACTTACCATGGAAGGTGATATTATTCCTCACCAGACCCGCATCTAACATTAAAGAGATATCACTATTCTATAACACCCTCAACAACAAACTAATATTTGTTAAAAATCCTAACATAATGGCCTGGGAGCGAGACCTGCATACAACCTACACAACCGATCAATGGCAGTCGGCCCTAAAAGCAACCTTTTCAGCTACCAAATCCATAAACTTATGGGAACTGCACCAAAAACTATTACTTCGTTGGTACCTAACCCCACACAAAACCTCTAAATTTAACAGCCAAGCTTCTCCAATGTGCTGGAGGAACTGCAATTGTGTAGGCACCCTTCTCCACACTTTCTGGGAATGCCCCAAAATACTCCATATATGGGACGAGATATTTAAGTTGCTAGAACTTATATCACACTGCCCTGTCCCCAAAACCCCTGGACTAGCTGTGTTGTCTTTGGGTATTGAAGCAATACCTAAAGCAAGCAGAACCGTAGTATCCCACCTTCTACTCAGTACTAGGTTGGTGATAGCCAGAAACTGGAGATCACCAGACCCACCCCTACTAAAAGAAATAATAATGACTACAAACATACATGCTAAATATGAAACCATGTTTGCCTCATCCCTGGGAAAATTCCAGCTCTCACAAGACCTTTGGAAACCGTGGAATGACTGGATCACTAAAAATGGATCTCAGTATAGCTGATTTTATATATTATGCAATGAGAAGCTAGGCACTAGTTCGTTACTCTCTTAACCCTTCTATCTCTCTCCCTTATACTTACCTATTTATTTTATTTTTTTTTTATTTTTTTATTATTATTTATCTTTATCTCTCTCTTGCTTATCCTCTTATACATACCATGTGAAGAAACATATATTTGAACCTATTCCTGGTGCTTGCGGTGGGTGACGGCTGGAGCCCCCCCTCCTATGGTACAGTTAGAACCCATCTGGGGTACCAGAGGGGAGACCTGCCCTCTCCACGGTAGGTTTCAGGTACGTCTTGTACAGATCACATATGGTTAAGTCACTGTATAAGGATAAATATAACCCCCAGCATATGTGTTTACCAGTGCAACGGAAAAATATAAAGCTGTATAAAGCTGTATAAAGGTTTGCAATCTTCTTGCTGAGTTGTTTTCCCACACTGTATTACGTTATACCTTCATTTATGGTATCGTTGTATTTTATATTCGAAAAATTTAATAAAAAAAAACATGAAATCAAAGAGCAGATGTCAACTCTACATGACCCCTTAAAAGATATTTTATATCGTGGTGCCCCATGTGTCATACCATTTTATTCAAAAAAATAAAAATGGTGCCTTTATTGCTCTATGAGATAACTGTGCATTTGATCACAATATAGAAAGAAAGTGTTGCTATTGTTTCATAATAAAATGCTATTCTATGTGTTAATTAGACATAAATGTATGCCTGTGTTTATGGCTTTCTTTTCTTTTTTTTTTTGCTTTATGATAATTAAAACAATTAATCATATCAAATAGCTTTAGACTAGTACCTATTTACTCATTTATTACTGCTGATTTATATTTATATGGCAGTGGAACACAGTGTAAAATACATATCCAATTCCTAAATGATATTTTGAGGTCTTCATTGCTTCACAAAACCTCCTGGTAGTGCCTGTACCATTAGTTGAATATTGCAGTAAACTGCAGATTTTTTTTTTCCATGCATAATAATATTATAATAAAGTAGCACATACTTGCTTTACTAGTAAACAAGTAAAGGGGAAAAGGGCACTGTCATTAATGTTTTTTTTTTTTTAAGCTTTGTGGGTTCTCATTCTGGACCTTCAAAATGTAGAGAATCAGTTTAGACTAATTTGATGACTACATAGTGAAGCTAGGGTTTAGAATTATAGCCTTGACCCCAGTGCTAGAATAAGGTCCCCTGGCACACAAGGTGAAGATGCCAAAGTGCAAAGTATTAAAAATAGAGAAAATAAGTTTACATTCAGGCAGTAAAAAAATAAATAAAAGGGGTTAAACAAGAACTACTTTGATTTGCTCATAAGCACTAACCAAAATGCATTGCAAAAATATTTTTAACATACATTAACTAGTGTAGCGGTAACACCTTTCCTCCGCTATTGTAAATTTAGTTATTTTTGTCTCTCAGAACAGTAAAAGGGTTCTGAGAGTTAATTGGCTAGGAAAGCTTTGGCATCAGTTTGACTGGGCTGTGTTAGGGTTCTGCCTGATCATGTGTGCAGTGAGGTACACATGACAGGTTCAGAATCAGGCCTGGTTGGACGGTTTGGGTACCGGCATTCCTCTGAGCCAATCAGTGGGTGCATTTGGCCCACTGAGGAGTCTGGGGAAGGGTACTTAAGATGCTGGAGTCACGTGTTGGGGGTTCGTTAGGCCAGAGCTGCCTGTTTCCTGGATCTAGACCGGGGTAGCCCCGCGAGGGGTCCCGTTCAGGGGAGTGTGTGCCGCCCCTCAATATGTTTGGTTTGACAGGCCCCACAGACCCGCTTGGTCTGGGGCAAGGATCCATCTGTTCCAGAGTCTCGGAACCGGCTGGTCCAAGGCGCAGTAACTGAGGGAGAATTCAAGGCGTCCGGGTGTGCTCTCAAGCAACCGGGGGAGGACTCTTAGGAGGAGGGCCAACAAGCTGGCATCCTGAGAAGTGCCTGGTTGCTGGGTTGTCAAGGACACTAAAGAATCCATGCTTCCCCAATACTGTCAAGGAGACGGATAACACTCCAGGTACTGAGGAAAGGTTCCTGTTTTGTTTCTGAGTACCGCTTTGAATCAACGTTAAAGACTGTGCACATTTCGTTATTCAAGTGCTAACTGCCATAATCTCTGGCTAGAGATTTGTTCAGCTTGGAAGCGCCCAGCTGCGGCTAATCTCTGGGTTGGCAAATAGAGACTTTTGCATACTTAGCAGTTCAAGGTGCCTGAGTTTTCTTCATCCTTGCCCTCTGTTCCCACATGTGACTGTGTCTGTTGGATGTTACTCCTGCAAATAAAAACCCTTTAAAAGGACTTTTATGGTGTCGGCATGCAAAGTTGTTGGGTACTAACTCTGGGAGCGCTTAGACCTGGAGCATGAAGCCAAGCGGAGGTAACCGGTAAGCCCAAAAGTCAAGGCCGCCCCATCGAGGGTTATGGCCGCTACACTAGTAAGTTCAAAGCAACAGTAAAGTATTGTACTGTGATAGCCACTGATTATTGCAAAACGCTTGGAACTGCATTACAGTATCACTACCCTCATCCGCTTTGCCATCCTTAAAAATATAGGGGGTTATTTACTAAAGGAAAATCCACTTTGCACTGCAAGTGCACTTGGAAGTAAAGTCACTGGGTCATGTAAGGAAAATAAAAAACAGCATTTTAGCTTGCACATGATTGGATGATAAAATCAGCAGAGCTTCCACTCATTTCAGATCTACCCCTTAGATTTAGAGCTAATGCACTTCCAGTGCAAAGTGGATTTGCCTTTGGTAAATAACCCCCATAGTGTGTATGCAAATGTGCCGCAGGACTTGGCCAGGTATTTGGGACTTGGCAGAGACCTGTGGCATGTCTGTGTACATGTGGGACATCCCTCAGCATGTGCACCGATGCCGCCAGGTTTGATATCAAACATTGTGTGTATGTGCTAGGATGCCCGCATGTGCACAAACTTAATCTTTTTCTGTCAAGGCCAATTCTGATATTTCTCACATAAATGTTAAAATCTGTATTTTTTGCTAGAAAATTACTTTGAACCATCAAACATATATATTTTTTGAAAGCTGGGTCCTTGGAAAATAAAATGGTGGTTGTGGCAATTTTTTATATTTTTATTTTTACATTTACACAGCTATTTATCAAACACAAATTTTCATTAAAAAAATACACTTTTTAGTTAAATTTGTAATTTTTACACATTTTAGTGCACACAAACACGATATAATACCCAATTTTTGGTACAATATAAAAGATTATGTTGTGCTGAGGTAAATCAATACTAAACATGTCAAGATTTAACATTTGTCTCGCTTGTGGAACTTGTCTAAGTGGTGAGTTAAAACCAGGAGTTTATAACAGGAGGTTGTAACAGGGGTCATAGTACCTGTGCAGGGAGATCAACATCAGGATCCACCCTATCGCCATCATTGGATCACCCGGTAAGGTAAATATTCTGGTAAGTAACGCAGGGACCACCACTTAGCAGTTGATCCAGGGACCAACATCCGACCGCCCCTCGGGGGGTCAGGAAGGAATTTTTTCCTCTGCTACAGCAATTGGCCGCGCTAGTAGGGGTTTTTCGCCTTCCTCTGGATCAACGGGAGGGAGGGTGTAGGTCTACAGGGTTTTCCCACAGATCCGCAACATCTTCAACTAGCCTGCGCAAGACCGTTATCGCCTCAACAACAGCATCAGCGTTTTTTCAACGCATCATCTCGTCCACAGCAGGGAATTTTTTTGGAGCACCTCAACATGTGCAATTTCAAATACTCAGCAGAGTCCCTATGCAGACTAAGAAATTTGACCGCAACTCTACCGACCGACATTCAAAAAATATTACAAAAAGAACGACTACTAAGAATCGATCCACAAGCAACGATCAAACATAAGAAGACTACAACTCAACCGCAACAGTTAGCATGCGCTTTGATTAACACCAGATCGGCAGTCAAGCACAGGCACGAAATCCATGACTTCATCACACAAAACAACATAGATTGCCTCTTCATCACGGAAAGCTGGCTAACACCCGACTGCAACACCATCCTAACAGAATTAGTGCCAGAAAACTACAGGATCCTAACCGAGCATCGGAAAGGAAAAAAAGGAGGAGGCCTAGCAGTGATCTTCAAAGCTCATCTAGCGCTCGTCAAACCTACGGTACAGAACAAAGCAACGTTTATGGAGACACTTACTCTACAGATGCTAACCACACCACAAGAAACCATCCACATGCTGCTATGCTACAGACCACCAGGACCAAAGACAAATCTACCGATACCACTCACGGAATTCATCTCGGCACACACCCTGAAAAACAACAAGATTCTGGTACTCGGAGATTTCAACCTCTGGGCGAATTCCACCGAAGACCCCATCGCCACCACCTGCATCAATCAACTGGAAGACCTAGGGCTTCAACAACTAGTAAAGGCTCCCACACATGGGTCGGGTCACATCCTGGACCTCATCTTCAAGCAAAATACGGACATCAGCATTCAAGACAACATAGCGCTACCATGGTCAGACCACCACGCTATCAAATTTGAGATCGCCACCAACATCTCCCTGCAAAAACCAAACTCAGCAGCAACAACACACTGGATTAGATCGCAGAAGAAACTACATTCGGAAATCTTCAAAACCACACTAACACACAAAATGGGTACACCAAATCAAAACCACTCAACAGAACTAATACTCAGCTTCATAAACAAGGCACTTCTACAAACAGCAGACGCAGTCGCCCCGAAACATCGAGTACCCATCCGCAAGAAAAATTCTGGTTGGTTTAATGGCACGCTTACTCTACTGAAACGGGAACACAGAAGAGCAGAAAGAGCCTGGAGAAGAAACACCACAAAGGAAAATCACACAAACTACAGAATACTCACCAAGAGATATCATAAAGCAATTTTCACAGCAAAAAAAGAACATGTCTCAAACACCCTCTCAAAAGCCTTAAACCGACCACGGGAACTTTTCAAACTAGTCGCCCAGACTATGAACCCCACCTGCCTTGAGCCCCTAGGAAACGAAACTCAAGAATACTGCAACAAATTATCAGATTTTTTCATCAACAAAATAGACAACATTCAGAAAATAATTCAACAAAAAAAAACAACAACCAGCTCTACTCAACTCAACCCAGGTAAGGAATTTTACATCCACAGCGCACAAGCACCACATTTTTCACTTACCCCGATCACAACGGATGAAACCAAAAATGTCATCAAGAGCCTCCGAGACAGCACCTCGCCAAACGACATCATCCCCACAAAACTCTTGAAAGAATGCTCCGACATTCTGGCCCCCGCTATCACACACCTAGTAAATCAGTCGTTCAAAGAAGGATTGGTTCCGAATTCCCTCAAGCAAGGCATCATCAAACCATTACTAAAGAAACCCAACCTCGACCCCAAGGATCCGAACAATCGCAGACCGGTAACAAGCCTGAACACCATTTCCAAGATCATGGAGAAAGCAGTAGTACAACAGCTTCAACTTCATCTGGACACACACAAGCTCCTAGACCCACTACAATCGGGCTTCCGCCCAGGCCATGGCACAGAAACGGCACTTCTGAAAATATGGGATGACGCCCTAGAAGCAGCGGATGAGGGAGAATCGTGTCTTCTGGTATTGCTGGATCTCAGTGCGGCGTTCGACACAGTGGACCACAACATGCTTCTCAGCCGCCTCAAGGAAGTGGCAGGAGTTACAGATGGAGATCTGCCATGGTTCGCTTCCTTCTTAGGAAACCGGTCACAAACAGTGAAACTAGGAGCCTTCACTTCGGAAACTCGGGCAATCACTTATGGAGTCCCTCAAGGATCACCATTGTCACCAGTACTGTTCAACATTTACATCCGACCACTCTTCAAAATTATTAGCAAATTGGATCTGTGCTTCCACTCATACGCGGACGACACTCAACTGTACTTCCGGATCACCGGACAAAAAGACCAATACCAGGAACTAGGAAAATGTCTCACATTGATAGATGACTGGATGACCACTAGCTCCCTCAAACTAAATGGATCAAAAACAGAATTACTGCTCCTCGACGCAAACTCAAGGAAAAAGACGAAGACCCCTTGGACACCACCAACCATCTTGGGACAGACCATCCTTCCAAGCAACAAAGCCAAAAGCCTCGGAGTAATCTTTGATTCAGAGATGACAATGGAGGCACAAATAGGATCCGTAATCAGCGGATCCCACCATCTCCTTCGCATGCTACGCAGACTCATCCCCTTCATCCCGGAAAAGGAAAAAGCGGTAGTAGTAGGAACGATCATCAATTCACGGCTCGACTACGCAAACTCACTCTACATAGGATTACCGGATTACCAGATTGCGCGCCTTCAAATTGTCCAAAACACAGCAGCAAGAATAGTCACCGGAAAGAAACCCTGGGAATCCATCTCCCCATCCCTAAGGATGCTCCATTGGCTCAAGGTAAAAGACAGGATCACATTCAAGACCCTCTGCCTCACCCACAAATGTACACAAGGAAATGCGCCTCAATACCTTTGTGAGAAAATAGAAAAATACATACCAAATCGCAGACTTCGATCAACAAACCAAAATCGCCTTCTCATCCCCAAAGCCCGCTACAAATCGAAGGGAGAACGAAGATTCGCAGTACAGGGACCCCGGCTATGGAATGCTCTACCAAACAACATCCGCATGGAAGAAAACCATCAGGCCTTCAGGAAAAAACTCAAGACCCACCTCTTCTAATACATGGCATCACAACTAGAGCAGACAAGCGCCTCGAGGCGATTCAGTTCGCAGTTGCAGCGCTATACAAATCATTCATTCATTCATTCATTCATTCATTCGCTTGTGAAATGGCAACAAACTATGGTACCTAAAAATCATCATAGGCAATACTTTAAAAGCCTTTATAGGTTATCAGTCAAGAGTTAAACGTGAGCTCTGGTGGTAGAATTATTGCTCTCACTCTGACATTCGTAGTGTTACCTCACATGTGTGGTGCATTTACCACTTACATATCCATGCGGGAAACTACATGTGCGTTTGAATTTGCGCATGAGCACGAGGGGAACAGAGGCGCTTTAAGTTTTTGTTATTTTATTTAAATGTATTTTTTCATTCATTCATTCATTACATGTGCGACACTTTGAGATCAGAGGTCTATAAGACCCCTGATCCCACTCTTACCCTTCAAAGCATCTGATCAAACCGAGATCAGTTTGATCAGATCCTTGAATGGATGATGTTTGACGTGGCAATCCCAGGAAGCAGTGGGGTTGTTCATAATTTTGGTCTAGGCCAAAAAATAGGAAGTGCTTCCTTGCAGTACAAAAAAGTTAATGTACAATACAGAAAAAAAAAAACTTTTTTCCAATTTCTGTAAGGGGGAGATGGGCCGACACCTGAGGAACATAAGTTGTTATAATGGCTTAAAGTGTAGCTCCACTTTTGTTGAGAAAAAAACATTCCCCTCTGGGTAATCTATGTACATTGCAAGGATTATGACAAACTTTGTTGAAGATTCCTACCTTTTGTTCTGAAGAAATCCCTGTGTGTTTGTCTGTGCCTCTGTTCTGAGTGGGTCTAATGGGAGTGGTTTCATAATTAACTGTCAGGTGTGCAGCTGGAAAGCAGTAATGAGGAAATCTGCTGGGCCTGCATCCCTTTAGACGTGCTCCTATTGAAAGTATCTCTCCAAAAATGAGATTTTAGTTGCAGGAGATGCCTGAAATCTGACTTGTATCTTAGGCAGACTTCTGGGAAAATTGGTGAGCCAATCACACAAGCAGGAAATTATGTTTCTGGGGAGTGGTCAGTACACACTCTGTGTACAGAACAACTCCAGGTAGCCATATTGCAATGTATTCTCAGAAAATTACATCGGCTGCAGATTGAAAAGGAAAGGTGATTTTTAATAACATTCAATTACAATATGATTAGTGTCGCAATTATATGCACTATATTGTACCCCCCCCCCCACGAAAGTGGAGTTACCCTTTAAGTTTTACAGTTTGCTTAAAGTGATACCCTGTATTGGCTATAGTGATAGGCAAATTTGCCCAGGTTCAATTTGAATAGTTTTGAAAATTTAGCACACCTGGACTTAAGCCCCATACACACGGTCGGATTTTCCGATGGATTCTGTCCTATCGGACAATGTTGTCAGAAATTCCGACCGTGTGTAGGCACCATCGGACAGTTTCCATCGGATTGTCGACGGACAAAGTCCTATCTCCTGCTGGATAGATTTTTCGACAACAAAGTCTGATCACACCAAATCCGATCGTGTGTAGCGAATTCCGACGGACAAAGTGCCACGCATGCTCAGATCACATTACAAGACCAAAGCTATTGGCTACTAGCCTCTACGTAGTCCCGTCGTAGGCAACAAACGTCACCACGTTCAGAATGATCGGATTTTCCGACAACTTTGTCCGACGGTGTGTATGCAACACCAGTGTCGGACTAAATCCGTTGGACCAAATCCGATGGATTTGGTGGTCGGATTTTCCGACCGTGTGTATGGGGCTTTAGAGTGGAATCCAATTCAAAGGACTGAGGGGAGCATCATGTTAAATTCTGGCCATTCTTAAAGCGGTAATAAACCCAAACCAAAAGTGTATTTTATTGCAGCTTACCAATCATTAGATGTGGTGACTGCATTAGTTTTCTTTTCTTTGGCTTTTCTCCCTCTTTTTCTAGCCAGATGATTTTTGTTTTCTATCCAGAAAAAAGTTTTATTAAAGAAAGCATAGAGTAACAATGCCAGACAGTAAACTGTGTTGCAGGCCGCTCCAGTCTCTGTGCAGGCCCCCGCTTAGAGTATTACCACTTGCTGATGACGCGCGCTCTAGTGTGAAATGCATAGAGGAGAGGCCCGACGCTTACAATCATAGGAGCCCTAAACTATTGCTTGCACAGCTGAGATGCACCACGCACATTGCAAGTTTTATACCGGCGTCGGTTTCTGCTGAGGATTGTTTGTGATTTCATGCTGGACTATGTAAGTGCTCTTTTTAAGCAATAAAACATAAAAGCTGTATTACACTATATCCTGCCTTCTGTGGCTCTTTGTTGTGGAGCTTTTTTACAGACCTACTTGATGCAGGTTGATATATGCAGTGGAGAGATGTTATAAGGCTAAGACATCAAAATTTGTATACCTGCAAAGTGGATTGGGATCCAGCTACCTCCATATATGATTGCTTGATTGGAATGGGATGCATAAAGGAGCTACAGCATTGAACTAAGGAAGTCCTTCCAATTAGTCATGCTGTGAGGTCACTGTGTGGCCGAGGCAATCTGGTGAGCGCATTTTGTTATCACTATGGAAGCACTTTAAGCAATTTTACTGAAGCACGTGTGCATTTTATTTTTCACGGTGTTGGAGCATACACAAGATTTGTTCACATATGATTATTATGGACATTTTTGATAGTTTATTGTAGTGTGTATTATTTATTTGATATTTGATTTGTGTATTGTTTCCTTTCCGCCCTTATATATATATATATATATATATATATATATATATATATATATATATTATATAATATATATATATATTTTGAATTGTTATTAGTTTTCCACAAATAATAGGTGCAGCATTGGTATATAATCAACAAATAGTTTTTTTTTGTATTTTGGCACCGACCCCCAGCACTTTCCCCCTTACATTTTATACACATATATGGTTGTTATGTTGGTTGCCTTTAAGAAAGTCCAAATTCAGAGATTTGCTCTTTCTAGATTTAATACAGGGATGATGGCAACCTTGATTCAGCACTAGATGAAATTAATATTGTACAGATAAGTTAGTGTTAGAATGTTGGTGTCTATAAATGCAGGGATTTTAGTTTTAGTTTTACGGCTTTGCAACTACTTTAATGCATTCTCTGCATTAAGTTAAAAAACCTTCCAATGTCTGTGCCTCCTTCCCCCTTAAACACTTACCCGTTACCTCTCTTGATCCAGCGCTGTCCCCACCAACAGTCCGACTCTCCTCTCCTCCTGCATTCACAGGCTTTACTAAGAGCAGCAGAAGAAATTGACTTCTTCTGCTGTCAGTAAAATCTAGCAAGGAGGGAGCCAGGAGCGTGGGTGAGCCACACTGCATGCGTCTATGGATACACACATACGGGCTCCAGAGTGCACCTGCACAGGTGCCTCCCTAACACACAGCTTGCTATGGTATCTCACGCAGATGAAGAGTGAAGATGGACATCAGGAGGCCCCAAAAGAGGAGATAAGGGACAGGTCTGTGCAATACTGTTGAACAGAGTAGGCAAGTATAACATGTTCATTATTTTAATTAAAAAAAACGGAATATTTACAATCGCTTAAAAGCGGTAATAAACCGCTGTGCATCATTTTATTTTTTTTGGAACCTGCAAGGTAAAGCCATAATGTTCTTCCATCTTCACCCGGTGATGACAAGGCTTCCATCTTCACCCGGTCTTCCTTTCGGGTTCGCAGACTCCAGCTGTGTGATGCGCTGGAGCTATTTATGGCACAGGACTTTAAATGGAACAACCCGGGTGGCCATTCCTTCAGAGTGCATGCGCCGGTGATGTTACCGGCTGCATGTACAGTAAATATCTACTAAAAGGTGCACGTTTACGAGATATTTACAATACCCACAGGTAAGCCTTATTATAGGGTTACCTATAGGTACAAATTATGCATGGGAGTTTACTCACACTTTAACAAAAGTAGGACTCTGCTACAAAGTTTGTTAAAATCCTTGCAATGTACATTTTTCACCAAAAGGGGGTTGTTTTCTTCTTAACAAAAGTGTAGTTACTTTTTGAGTGTCATTGAGGTAATAGACAGCAGAGGCTGAGACTGAGGGTGAAGCAGGGACTGAGGCTGTGGATGCTGCAGAAGTTCAGACTATGAATGCAGTGGAGACTGCAAGTGCAACAGCAGGGGTGCAGTGGAGCTGCAACAAAGGCCGCATGTGCAGCAGAGGTGTAACATAGACTGCTAGTGCAGCAATCTTTGTGGGTGTTACAATGGCTGCAGAGACTGTGGGTGCAACAAAGTGAAAAGTACAAATGGAAGCTGTGGGTGCAGCCAGTAATAGGGCTGTAATGCTGAGGTCAATACTAGCTTTATTAGCTCAGGGAACATACTGACTATCTGCACAGGTGGAGACTGTATGCCTTACCTGGGTTTAAATTACAGATCCAGCAGGTTGCTGTTTTAATCGACCTTGCTGCAACACATCAGATAAAACTTAAAAAGGAGTATAATATAATATAATATATATATATATACACACACATACACACAGTATCTCACAAAAGTGAGTACACCCCTCACATTTTTGTAAATATTTTATTCTATCTTTTCATAAGACAACACTGAAGAAATGACACTTTTCTACAATGTAAAGTAGTGAGTGTACAGCTTGTATAACAGTATACCTTTGCTGTCCCCTAAAAATAACTCAACACATAGCCATTATTGTCTAAACCATTGGCAACAAATGTGAGTACACCCCTAAGTGAAAATGTACAAATTGGGCCCAAAGTTTCAATATTTTGTGTGGCAACCATTATTTTACAGCACTACCTTAACCCTCTTGGGCATGGAGTTCACTGGAGCTTCACAGGTTGCCACTGGAGTCCTCTTCCACTCCTCCATGATGACATCAGCATCTGTTTGAGGATGCTCCACAGATGCTCAATAGGGTTTAGGTCTGGAGACATGCTTGGCCAGACAAACACCTTTTACCCTCAGCTTCTTCAGCAAGGCAGTGGTTGTCTTGGAGGTGTGTTAGGGGGTTGTTATGTTGGAATACTGCCCTGCGGCCCAGTCTCCAAGGGAGGGAATCATGCTCAGCTTCAGTATGTCACAGTAGATGTTGGCATTCATGGTTCCCTCAATGAACTGTAGCTCCCCAGTGCCGGCAGTACTCATGCAGCCCCAGACCATGACACTCCCACCACCATGCTTGACTGTAGGCAAGACACACTTGTCTTTGTACTTCTTACCTGGTTGCTGCCACACGTGCTTGACACCATCTGAAACAAATACATTTATCTTGGTCTCATCAGACCACAGGACATGGTTCCGGTAATCCATGTCCTTAGTCTACTTGTCTTCAAACTGTTTGCAGGCTTTCTTGTGCATCATCTTTAGAAGAGGCTGCCTTTTGGGACGACAGCCATGCAGACCAATTTGATGCAGTGTGCGGCGTATGGTCTGAGCACTGACAGGCTGACCCCCCACCCCTTCAACCTCTGCAGCAATGCTGGCAGCACTAATATGCCTATTTCCCAAAGACAACCTCTGGATATGATGCTGAGCACCTCAACTTCTTTGGTCGACCATGGCAAGGCCTGTTCTGAGTGGAATCTGTCCTGTTAAACTGCTGCATGGTCTTGGCCACTGTGCTGCAGCTCAGTTTCGGGGTCTTGAACTTCCAGTGACCAGTATGAGAGAATGAAAGTGATAACACTAAATTTAACACACCTGCTCCCAATTCCCACCTAAGACCTTGTAACACTAATGAGTCACATGACACCGGGGAAGGAAAATGGTTAATGGGGCACCAATTTGGACATTTTCACTTAGGGGTGTACTCACTTTTGTTGCCAGCAGTTTAGACATTTAATGGCTGTGTGTTGAGTTATGAGGGGACAGCAAATGTACACTGTTATACAAGCTGTACACTCACTACTTTACATTGTAGCAAAGTATAATTTCTTCAGTGTTGTCACATGAAAAGATATAATAAAATATTTACAAAAATGTACTTTTGTGAGATACTGTATACAATTATTATATACACAGTATATAGTAGTTGGTAGACATGGAGCACTGTCAACTCAAGATAAAGAGGATATACTTAATCATATACAAAGAGATTGAAGCCCAAATAGGGGACATCACTTTAATAGGAATTAAAAACCATTACACAAATTTCTCCAGTATCTATTGTGTAAAGTACCTTGCTTGGTCATTCAGCCGCAACAAACAGAAACTTTTCTGAAGCTTCTAACTACTTTATTAAACACAAAAAAGGAAGTTGTAAATGTCCTTTAAAATAACTTTTACTGAATTCTCTCGGCAGTAATCAAGCACTAGCACGTCAACCTATTCTTCCAGGCTTAGGCCACCTTAGACTTGTCACTTGAAGGGAAGAAGTTTAAAGAAAATGCCACACAGATTGTTTGATCACAAAAGGCAATTCTGCCTTCTGACAAATGGTGCCTAAAAAGCAGCAGAAAATAGCAAAACACTCACTTGTGATTCAGCAAGTGAAGAACAGTAAAGTAATCATTGTTACAGCGTAGAATGGTGTTTAGACAGCCAAGTGCATTACAGGAAAAAGGGAACCTGGTTTCAAATGTGCGACGCCTGCCAAAATCAAAGAGAAATATCTGCCATGATTTTCCTTAGATGAACAAACTAAAATGTAAGCAAGTCATCACAATGCCAATTTAAAGCACTCAAACTTCTTTCACTGCCACATCACTATTTAGGATATTATACTTCAAAGCTTCCTTGATATATAATGACACAATTCAAATGCAAAATGCTGCATTTATTAATGGAAAAATAATAGCATTATTTTCAAATGGAAATTCTTCTGCTAAACATCTGAAGCTATTGTCTGGTAAAAAATGAACAGATATTCATGGTGTACTTCATGGCAGTTAAAAGGCTGAGGTATTAGAGGTCCACAAGAGGAAACAGATTGTAAGGGATTGCTGAAGGACCATAGCTGACAAAGAAAGTTATTTTAAGGCTCTCCTTATTCATGCATAAATGCACTGTACAGAAGACCATTCATTTATGCATGGACACATATAATGACACAATGAGAAAAAAAAATGAAATACATATGAGACATGTTATATAAACTATGGAACATAAGGAAAGAGTGACTAAAATGGTGTGTTTATGCCCAACTATGAAGCAAGCTAAAAAAGAAAAGTGCAAGAAATAGTATAATTTAAGTATATGTTTAGATGAAAGTGAACCTGTCACAAAGGTGTGCATTTAGAACTGAGAAAACAACAAAATACATCCAGCCTAACACCCAAGTTTCCTTGGGAAAAACACAGATCTTTACAAAAAATTTAAATAATAAAATTAAAAAATAATATGAAAAAATTGAGCTGCACTTGAAGGCCTTTTTTCTGCTGTCACTCTTTTATGTTCTTCTTACTGGTAATCAAGGCTGCATATCACAATAAAGCAGTAGTAACCAGCGGCATTTAAAAAAACAAATCCCCTGCAAGGCAATGGCATAATGTGCTAGTATGCATTCTTCAGAATAACAAAAAGGTAAAAATCTGCAACAAAGTTTGTCAAAATCCTTGTACTCTACATAGGTCACCCAGAAGGGAATGTTTTTTTTTCAACAAAAGTGGAGTTACTCTTTAAATTAGCATACAAATATATATATATTTGAAATTAAATATTTATTATATTTTGCCAAAAACATGGTGTGGGTGGATTTCTGCCAGTCGCAGGCTGTGTCGTGCCCCTCCAGCCTGTTTTTTAGAATAACAGGGGGGAGAAGCCTCCATAAATCAAGATGTAATACCCCACCTCCATTGTGTTTAGCTGGTTAGTTGGCATGGAGGAGGATGGAGGGAGTGGGCTGTCAATTACCACTGTGTATATGCCCACATGTGTGACTCTACAGTCACATGGGCTGCTCAGATGTGATAGGGAAGAGATGCTCAGTGTAGAAAATACACTGAAAAATAAGCATGTGTAGAGCATGAACATGAACATGAACAGGAGGGGGAGACAGAGAGCAGCAGGATCAACCTGTTTTTTTTTTTTTTGTAGAATACAAAAAATGAATCTCCTAGTGACTGAGTGAGTAAGAAACACATGTAATACAGCATGTATTGATAGTTTTAATGATGTGGGATTAATGACACTTTAATACATTTCTAGCATGTCACTTTAACCGCTTCCCGACCGGCCACTGCATATATACGTCAGCAGAATGGCACGGGCAGGCAGAATCACGTACCGGTACGTGATCGTGCATGTGCCTGCCCGTGGTCGCGCGCGCGCCGCTAGCGGCGCGCTCGCGACCCGGTCGGGAGCTCCGTGACCCCGGCCGCGGGACCAGCGGACCCGATCGCCGCTGGTATCCCGCCATCGGGTTACGGAGCTGAAGAACGGGGAGAGGTCTATGTAAACAAACCTCTCCCCGCGCTTCCTACACTGACTGTCAGTGATCGGCGGTTCCCTGTCATCGGGAACGCCGATCAATGACGTCAGACGTACAGCCACGCCCCCCTACTGTAAAAAAAAACACAACACGTCACACTGACTCCTCCCCGCCCCCTAGTGGTTAACCCCCTAACTACAACTGTCATTTACATAGGAATCAGTGCTATTTAAATAGCAGTGATTGCTGTATAAATGACAAATGTCACAAAAATTTGTCAAAAATGTCCGATGTGTCCGCCAAAATGTCGCAGTCACAATAAAAATCGCTGATCGCCGCCATTACTAATAAAAAAAAAAAAATATTAATAAAAATGCTATAAAACTATCCCCTATTTTGTAAACGCTATAACTTTTGCGCAAACTAATCAATAATCGCTAATTGCGATTTTTTTTACCAAAAATATGTAGAAGAATACGTATCGGCCTAAACTGAGGAAAAAAAATGTTTTTTTATATATTTTTTGGGGATATTTATTATAGCAAAAAGTAAAAAATATTGCATTTTTTTTCAAAATTGTCGCTCTATTTTTGTTTATAGCGCAAAAAATAAAAACTGCAGGGGCGATCAAATACCACCAAAAGAAAGCTCTATTTGTGGGAAAAAAAGGACGCCAATTTTGTTTTGGAGCCACGTCGCACAATTGTTAGTTAAAGCAACGCAGTGCCGAATTGCAAAAAGGGGCCTGGTCCTTTAGCTGCAAATTGGTCCGGGGCTGAAGTGGTTAAACAGCTGCACAATTTTAAAAGCAGTTCTTAAACTTCAGTATGAATTTTTCCAAACATTTATATCTTAAGGCCCCTTTCACACTGGGGCGTTGCAAAACCGCGGTAAAAAAGACCATTTTTTATTAGCGTTATTAGCGCGTTTGCGGTAAAAATAGCGCTAACGCCCATGCGTTTTTATCGCGTTTTTACCGAGTTAGCGTCAGCTAATAAACACACCCCCTTACATCACATCCTGTGCACTTCCTTGTTTTTCGTCAGAGAAGAAAGAACCTTGAGAAGAGAAGATGGAGTTTCATGAGCTGCTGCTGTTGTTTGTCCTACATGTGTGGGATCATATTCTCCAACAACAGAGATCGCAGCGTCAGTTCTGGGTTCATCCCATACAACAAATGCACTCAGAGAGGGGACAATTTGTGCTGCTGTTCCATGAACTGAGAGAGCACCCGGATAAATTCCGAAATTACACTCGGATGAGCATTGCAAAGTAAGTATATCCTAGTTCTCTAGGAAGCCACAAAAAACCTACAGTCCTGGCTCCCACCAATTTCCACCACTACTAGTCCCAAACCCTAACCCTAATACCACTTCTACTAGTAACAAACTCCTAACCCTAATCCCACTCCTCATAGTCCCAAACTCCTAACCCTAATCCCACTTCTCATAGTCCTAAACTACTAACCCTAATCCCACTTCTACTAGTCCCAAACTCCTAACCCTAATCCCACTCCTCATAGTGCCAAACTACTAACCCTAATCCCACTCCTCATAGTCCCAAACTCCTAACCCTAACCCCACTTCTGCTAGTCCCAAACTCCTAGTCCATATAGTTTATAATAACAAATCCCTTTATTTCCATAGATTTGACTTTCTTCTGGACCTCCTAAAACCAGCGTTGTTGAGACAGGATACCAATTGTAGGGATGCAATATCACCTTGTGAACGGTTACGAATAACGCTTAGGTAAGAACTACAATTGTTTTTTTGATGAAAAAAATAACTTTTATTTTTCAAAAATCAACAACAAATGCATAAAAAGATTTTTTTTGTTTTTCTTTGAATAATACAAGACAATCAACTTGTAACAAATATATTTTACTTTTTTAATAGTTCAAAACTTCTTATTTTATATAAACAAAGAATAAATAACTTGTTTTTCAATAACAAAAAATAAGTGCGAGAAACAATAAAGGAATAGTGCAAAAAACAAACTTTTTATATCATAAACTATTCACTATAATAGATTTAATGGTCATGATAGTATGAGGTGTGAGGGTGTAACTCCTCTCTCGCGTTGTTCGTCTGAGGAGTAGGAAGAGGGGGAGGTGCTTGGGTTTTGGGAAAATAATTTGGGGGCATATCACTTTGGGTAGAATTGTACCTTTGGTGGAATTGGGGAGGAGTCATGCTCACCATGTTGGGGTGACATGCACTGTTATACGTTGGGCGAAACGTGCCTCCCTCCCATTGGTTTCCATATATGGGTCTTTGGTGTTGGTTATCGTAAGGTTGGGCATGTACAGCTGGTTGGTTACTTTTCAATTGAAAAGTTTTAATCACCTTTAACAGTTCAATCCGTAAATCGCATTGCAATTCTTTTTTTACCTCTGCAATTTGAGGGATCAGGCTCTTTGTGAAAGCCAATATTTCCTGATTTCCACTTCTTTAACTTTCAATAAGGTTTTTTACCACGTCAATGAACTGTTGCGTTTCCCCTTTCTTTTGTTTACCTCTTGATGTCAACCTTCTTGGAGGCTCAGGTGTATCCCTTTCTTCTTCCCCTTCCAAGGGCAGTGTTTCTGTTTCATTTGTATCCTGAGTTGCTTGATTTTGCTCCTCTCCCTCAGTATCGCTACTGAAACTTGTCTCCGTTCTGAATAAAATATAAAAGATTACACATTATCACATGAACAGTGCTGTTATTTATATACTTTCCTTTTCAAAAATATTATTTATACAATGTATACTATTTTAATACTTACGGTCTTTCCTGCATTACTGTTCGTAGGAAATCAAGTTCGTAAAAGTGGCAATAAATCCTCCCCTTCTTTGCGCCAGATCCACTTCTAATTTGCTGTTGTCTTGTTAACTCCCTCTTGTAGTTATCACGTAACGTCTTCCATCGTTGTTTAATAAGTTTTACTGAAAGATAAAAAAATTTGTCTTTACAGATATCTTGCTACAGGAAATACCTACTGATCACTTCAATATGAATTCCGGGTAGGCATATCAACCATAAGTCAAATTGTTAAAGAAACATGTGATGCAATATGGAACCTGAAGAGTAGATTCATGCCTGTTCCAAATAAGGATAAATGGGAAGATGTTGCTCAGCATTTTTTAAACAAGACAAATTTTCCTAACTGTTTGTGAGCTATTGACGGGAAGCATATTCGTCTAATCAAACCATGCCATAGCGAAAGCCAGTACTACAATTACAAAAAGTATTTTTCTGTAGTTCTAATGGCTGTGGTTGATGCAGACTACAAATTTCTCTTTGTAGATATTGGATCCTATGGGAGCAGTGCTGTTTTTCTGCAAAGTAAATTTGGAAAACGACTAGCATATAATCAATTAAATTTACCGGATAACCAACCACTGCCCGGAACAGAAGGACCCGATATGCCTTTCGTGTTTGTAGCAGACGATGCTTTCGCCATTCATGAACATCTCATGAAACCATATTCACTGCGAAATATGGATACACGAAAAAGGATCTTCAACTACAGGCTGTGTCGGGCACGTAGACTTGTCGAATGTGCTTTTGGAATACTGGCCAACAAGTGGCAAATATTTTTAAAACCAATTAATCTAAATGTTGATAACGCTTGCAAGGTAATAAAGGCTGCATGTCTATTACACAATTTGGTGAGAGAGAGGGATGGAGTGAATTTCGAGGATACACTGTCACACAACATTGAACCGGCCGACTTTCTTCATGTGCGTGGACCTATAGTAGGATTTACTATTCGAGATGCATTTGCTGACTCAGTTGGCAAGAAAATATGATTTAAAAATTCAATATTAAACATAATTGTTTCATGCATGTTAATTAAAGTCTGTATAAATGCATTAATGTTCTATGTAAAAAAAAAAAAATTTGTTCAATAACATTTGGTGAGTCATTTTAAATAATTTAATACATTATATTAAAAAGTAAGTAACAACATTGGAAATTTTGGGTTTGGGACTATGAGGAGTGAGATTTGTGTTAGGGTTAGTACTTTGGGACTAGCAGAAATGGGATTAGGGTTAGGAGTTTGGGACTATGAGGAGTGGGATTAGGGTTAGGAGTTTGGGACTAGCAGAAGTGGGATTAGGGTTAGGGTTAGGAGCTTGGGACTATGAGGAGTGGGATTAGGGTTAGGAGTTTGGGACTATGAGGAGTGGGATTAGGGTTAGTAGTTTGGGACTAGTAGAAGTGGGATTAGGGTTAGGAGTTTGGGACTATGAGGAGTGGGATTAGGGTTAGTAGTTTGGGACTAGTAGAAGTTGGGTTAGGAGTTTGGGACTAGTAGAAGTGGGATTAGGGTTAGGAGTTTGGGACTATGAGGAGTGGCATTAGGAGTTTGGGACTAGCAGAAGTGGGATTAGGGTTAGGAGTTTGGGACTATGAGGAGTGGGATAAGGGTTAGGAGTTTGGGACTATGAGGAGTGGGATTAGGGTTAGGAGTTTGGGACTAGCAGAAGTGGGATTAGGGTTAGGAGTTTGGGACTATGAGGAGAGGGATTAGGGTTAGGAGTTTGGGACTATGAGGAGTGGGATTAGGGTTATGGTGGGTGATTAGGGATGAGGAGGGGTGGGAGTTTGGGACTATGAGGAGTGGGATTAGGGTTAGGGGCTATGAGGAGAGGGATTACGGTTATAGTGGGTGATTTGGGATGAGGAGGGGTGGGAGTTTGGGACTATCTGTACTGGGTATGTGGTATGGTATACCGGAATTGGGCATTGGAACTAGATTAGATATACTGGACTTGGGAACTACTTACTTTTCTCAGCTTTCCTCTTGTTTGATAACGATCTCCAGTTTTCTATGTGGTGATCAGCCACAGCATCCCATCCAGCCCTTTTCTTCAGGCGGTTTGCATAAAAATCATTTCTCTTGTCCCAGAGTTCTGGGTGCCTTCTCATTGTGTCTATGAACTCCTCTGGGTCTCCACTCCTAGGGGGTCTTTCTTGTTCTGCAGCTGGTCCTGCAGCAGTTGGCTGCATTTCAAAGGCTTGCTCTGCCATAATGTCTCTATCTGTGTCTTCTCTTGTCTCCACTCCTGTTCTCAACTGGATTTCCTGGTTTCCCAGCATCCTCCAATCTACTGCGATCATGTGACCTCCCATATGACCTTCCCACAGCTTTCCCAACATTTTTAGCGGTATTACCGCGGTTTTACAGCGGTACTCATGCATTCCAATGGGGATAAGCGGTTTTACAGCGCTATTTTATGCGCCCAAAAGATGCTCTAAAAATGCTGTTTGCAGGACTTTTTCTAACGCACAGCCAGCGCAACGCCTCAATGTGAAAGCACTCAGGACTTTCACATTGAGAATGCTGGGGCAGGATTATTTCAGGCGTTATTTGGGCGCTATTTTAAGCGCTAAAACGCGGTAAAAACGCCCCAGTGTGAAAGGGGCCTTAGTCAATAAATGTGGTTGAGCGCAAGTCAATTGACTTTGCCTGGGCGGGGATGATGTCATCATTCTATTGCAGGTAGATAACATTTTTTCAGTCTCCTCTACCCCAGTGATCAGACTGCAATATCGTAACTTTGTAGCAAGGCACAAGGTAAGAGGCCCCATTACATCTTATACTTTTTTACCAGAAGAGCACCCATCTTTTTCTAGCATTCTTCATTTCCCAGACTAAGGATCAGCCTGTAACATGTTCCAGGTCCTGCCGCTTCCCACTGTCACTTTTTGAGGTTGTGCAGGGCTCCACCCACACAGCTGCGTCATTCATTTGCAGTTTCCTGAAAATAAATGAACTACAAGTCATTAGCATGCATAAACACAACATTAACTTATAGAATTCCTCATTCACATGGGGCTTACTGAACTGTATACCCATGTGAGGGACGCATTTATGCGCACAGGGATGTGCAGGTGTTCCGTGCATCCTTGTGCAGGCAGTCCCATTTATGTCAATTGGGATGCAATGGCTGCATGGGCACAGTCGCTGCTCCCAATCTGACATCTGTGTGGGAGCTGGTGCACAGCCTCGAACACAATCAGTGTGAGTTCATGGCCGTGCATCTACACGGATGCCAAATCAAGAAAAGCGGCTGTGTCTGTGCAGCTGCTGCTTCTTAATTGATGTCAATGGGACTGCCTGCAAAAAAAAAGCGCCCCGCTAGCGGCCGGAAAGCACCGGCACTGCCCCAGTTCAGAAAGGGGCTGGTAAACATTATGTTCACCAGGCCCCACCCCCCATCCCGACACCAACTTTCCACCCCAACAGCAGCTGTATCTGGCAGGGGGCTCCCCTGCCTGTGAATGCACACAGCGTCTCCCTGCAGAGATGTAGTCCCAAGGGAGGGGGTGAGCACGCTGACTAACCCCCAGCCAGAACAGCTCGGATGATGGGGGTAAGCTTCTAGAGGAACTGGAAGTTAAAAATTCACACAGAAAAAATGCATTTACAAAGGAAAAGGTAAGTGAACCAACAGTACACTACCTTAAAGGAACATATTTAGAAAATAAAAATCGAAACCCCTGGAATGTAGGCAGTATCCGGAATTCACATAAGCCATCCCCTTTATAAACAGCAGCATTACAAGCCTAAGCCACGCCCCTCCCTGACAACGTCATTTGATGACAAAATGCGTAGAGAGGAGCTGGAGCGTGTGATGCAAAGGTGAACCGGGACGCAGTAGTTATTTTGTTGGTTGGAAATGCTGGTTGTTTTCATATGCCTGGTTTATACTAAGAACATGTGAGTTCAATCTTTTTTATCTAATAAAATACATTTACTGGATGTCTGCGCAATGAGTGTTCTTCTCTTCATCCTTGTGAGTACTATTGCTGTGGTGAGGTCCTTCCATTGCTTTTCCTGGCAGTCGATGGTGAAGTTTGAATACTGACATCCATTCCTGTGCATGGTGATCAGCATACCCCTGGTGGAGTGTATCTATCTGCAGTGGATGATCGCTGGTACTATCGTTTGACTACCCACTGTGCATATCCCTTTGATTTAGGGTAAAAGTCAGTATTATTGGGTGTTGGTGATGGCTTTTCTATCCAGCATACCAGTATTCACCTCAAGAATTACTTTGGAACTTTTAATTTATTTGGACTATATTTAATAAGCGCTGCACCTCTTCATTCATTCCATTATGGATAGTGGAGCAATGGGGAGGATAAATGACTAGATGGCTTGTGTGTATGACATCCACAATCTCCTGTCAGAGTGCTGGGAGTATAGTGAGAGCTATACTATGTGGCACAGATAAACAAACAGCCATCCAGGAGGCAGCATACACCTCCTGTGATCTAACTATTTGTAACCCTGCAGATTTAAAAAAAAAATGGAGTTCTACTTTAAACTTATTATGTTAGTGTAATTAAAAATGTTTTTCGTTTCTAGTTCTACTATTTTTATTCAGTTGAAATAATACCCAGAGATGGCAGGCCTGTTTAAAGAAGAAGTATGACCGAAGCTTTTTAGCCATACTTCTCTTGTGGGTCACATGAGTGCACTTACTTTTTCTCTCCTGTGACCCTGAGGCGACTAATAGCTATTGCCCATTGTCAGCTGATGTCACAGAGGCATTCCAGGCTCTGCACAGATCCCAACCTTATTGTCTGGTTCCGTCCATTGCCCTGATTGGCAGATGGCTCTGGCTTCCGGTGCCCCTCCAGTGAGCACAGTAGGAGCAGAGCAGAGTGTGGTAACTGGCAGTCGCTGCTTCCACTAAGAAAAGACTGAAAACTAAGGGATTAGTGGTCATGTGATTGCTCAGTTCTCAGTCTTAGGCCAATTCACGTATATGCGAATTGGATGCGTTTTGAACTGCATCCAATTTGCATGACATGTGAATTAATCCAGATTTCTATGAAGCTGGTGGACATATGTGCAGTGCAGCAGCAGTGTGAATTGCTGCAAATGTAAAAAGTCTTGTGCGCTTTTATTTAGCACTGTGGTGCGATTCAGAAGTGAATTCCAGGCTATTGCCTTCAATGGGAACATATCTGAATCACGCATCAGATCAGTTTTGAACACAGTGGTGTAGTGGCTAGCAGCAAAAAGGGTCACTGGTTCAAATCCTGACTACGACACCATCTTCCTGGAGTTTGCATGTTCTCCCTGTGCCTGCATAGGGTTTCCTCCGGGTACTCCGGTTTCCTCCCACACTCTAAAGACATGCTGGTAGGTTAATCAGATCCTGTCTAAATTGGCCCTAGCATGTGTATGAATGTGTGTTAGGGACCTTAGGTTGTAAGCTCCATGAGGGTAGGGACTGATGTGAATGTACAATGCATATGTAAGGCCCCTTTCACATGGACGGACCGTTCAGATCCGCCTGTCAGTTTCGATGGCGGATCTGAACAGGCGCTCCATGTTAGTCTATGGAGCGTCGGATGTCAGCGGAGACATCTCCGCTGACATCCGGTCCGATCCGCCAAAAGCAGACGTATGGCTCTACGTCCAGATCCGTTGCTGGCGGATCGGATCGGGTGAGATCTGATGAAAACGGACACACTGTCCGTTTTTCATCCGATCTCTCCATAGAGACCAGCGGCGCTCGCAAGCCCCTCCCCGCATAGTGAGCGGAGAGGGACTTGTCATCCGCCGGTTCAGCGGAGATCAACGGAGAGATCTCCCGCTGAGCCGGCGGACAGAGGCGGACTCCGTGGAAGCGGAGTCCGCCTCGTGTGAAAGGGGCTTTAAGCTCTGCATAAAACTGACAGTGCTATATAAGTACCTGAATAATAATAATCTAGACAAAAAACTGTGTTGGGGTACCCCCCAACACCAAAATTATATGACAGTGAAATTAGGACAGATGCAGCGATTCTGCGGCATAAAGCTCACATTTTTTTTTATTTTAAATTACCCCAAACTTCTTGGAACTGTTGTGAGGTGACAATGTTGTCTCCCGCCTTGTCACCCTGCCACACATGTTCACAACTAGGATCCTAGGCATGGTAACAAATGGTGCACAGGTATGTTCTACTGTTGGCACCCTCAGCAAGCCATTGCAGAGCAAAGATGTGTGGCCACTACATGCATGCACATTGGAAGGGTCCACAAAGAGCAGCTGGAAATCTGCAACACTAATATGCACTATATATATATAAAAAAAGTATAGCAATTGCTTCACATATACAATATTTTAGAACATTTTATGTATATCAGTGTTAGGGATTAGTTTGTTCTGTGATGAATTAGACTAAACGAGCCCAGTGACTTTATTTGTGTGTGCTTAGATCTCTTCTCCCCCTACATTCAGCAAACCTATACAACAGCAGAAGTTCTCATTCTCCCCCGACTGCATTCCTCCACGCTGTACACTGTCTCACGTGTCTCTGGCGCTCTGCTGATGACGTCACTAGAGCGGAAGTCAGGTTTGAAGCTGTGGCGGGTGAGCAGTGCTGGAAACTTTGGAGTTCATGGAGCTGGCAGAGACCTTGTCACCAGCCTGCGGGGCGGGCGGCGTCCTAACAGGTAATAGCAAACACGCGCCTCTCATTCCGGGATGAATGGGGTGTGTACGAGTCACAGTCAGGGCATTCCTCTCCTGTCACTGAGCTCACATAGGGATCACTGCTGTATTCACAGTCACTGAGCTCACACAGGGATCACTGCTGTAGTCCCAGTCACTGAGCGCACACAGGGATCGCTGCTGTAGTCCCAGTCACTGAGCACACACAGGGATCACTGCTGTAGTCCCAGTCACTGAGCACACACAGGGATCACTGCTGTATTCACAGTCACTGAGCACACACAGGGATCACTGCTGTATTCACAGTCACTGAGCACACACAGGGATCACTGCTGTATTCACAGTCACTGAGCACACACAGGGATCACTGCTGTATTCACAGTCACTGAGCACACACAGGGATCACTGCTGTATTCACAGTCACTGAGCACACACAGGGATCACTGCTGTATTCACAGTCACTGAGCACACACAGGGATCACTGCTGTATTCACAGTCACTGAGCACACACAGGGATCACTGCTGTATTCACAGTCACTGAGCACACACAGGGATCGCTGCTGTATTCACAGTCACTGAGCACACACAGGGATCGCTGCTGTATTCCCAGTCACTGAGCACACACAGGGATCGCTGCTGTATTCCCAGTCACTGAGCACACACAGGGATCGCTGCTGTATTCCCAGTCACTGAGCACACACAGGGATCGCTGCTGTATTCCCAGTCACTGAGCACACACAGGGATCGCTGCTGTATTCCCAGTCACTGAGCACACACAGGGATCGCTGCTGTAGTCCCAGTCACTGAGCACACACAGGGATCGCTGCTGTAGTCCCAGTCACTGAGCACACACAGGGATCGCTGCTGTAGTCCCAGTCACTGAGCGCACACAGGGATCGCTGCTGTAGTCCCAGTCACTGAGCGCACACAGGGATCGCTGCTGTAGTCCCAGTCACTGAGCGCACACAGGGATCGCTGCTGTAGTCCCAGTCACTGAGCGCACACAGGGATCGCTGCTGTAGTCCCAGTCACTGAGCGCACACAGGGATCGCTGCTGTAGTCCCAGTCACTGAGCGCACACAGGGATCGCTGCTGTAGTCCCAGTCACTGAGCGCACACAGGGATCGCTGCTGTAGTCCCAGTCACTGAGCGCACACAGGGATCGCTGCTGTAGTCCCAGTCACTGAGCGCACACAGGGATCGCTGCTGTAGTCCCAGTCACTGAGCGCACACAGGGATCGCTGCTGTAGTCCCAGTCACTGAGCGCACACAGGGATCGCTGCTGTAGTCCCAGTCACTGAGCGCACACAGGGATCGCTGCTGTAGTCCCAGTCACTGAGCGCACACAGGGATCGCTGCTGTAGTCCCAGTCACTGAGCGCACACAGGGATCGCTGCTGTAGTCCCAGTCACTGAGCGCACACAGGGATCGCTGCTGTAGTCCCAGTCACTGAGCGCACACAGGGATCGCTGCTGTAGTCCCAGTCACTGAGCGCACACAGGGATCGCTGCTGTAGTCCCAGTCACTGAGCGCACACAGGGATCTCTGCTGTAGTCCCAGTCACTGAGCGCACACAGGGATCGCTGCTGTAGTCCCAGTCACTGAGCGCACACAGGGATCGCTGCTGTAGTCCCAGTCACTGAGCTCACACAGGGATCGCTGCTGTAGTCCCAGTCACTGAGCGCACACAGGGATCGCTGCTGTAGTCCCAGTCACTGAGCGCACACAGGGATCGCTGCTGTAGTCCCAGTCACTGAGCGCACACAGGGATCGCTGCTGTAGTCCCAGTCACTGAGCACACACAGGGATCGCTGCTGTAGTCCCAGTCACTGAGCACACACAGGGATCACTGCTGTAGTCCCAGTCACTGAGCACACACAGGGATCACTGCTGTAGTCCCAGTCACTGAGCACACACAGGGATCACTGCTGTAGTCCCAGTCACTGAGCACACACAGGGATCACTGCTGTAGTCCCAGTCACTGAGCACACACAGGGATCACTGCTGTAGTCCCAGTCACTGAGCACACACAGGGATCACTGCTGTAGTCCCAGTCACTGAGCACACACAGGGATCACTGCTGTAGTCCCAGTCACTGAGCACACACAGGGATCACTGCTGTAGTCCCAGTCACTGAGCACACACAGGGATCACTGCTGTAGTCCCAGTCACTGAGCACACACAGGGATCACTGCTGTAGTCCCAGTCACTGAGCACACACAGGGATCACTGCTGTAGTCCCAGTCACTGAGCACACACAGGGATCACTGCTGTAGTCCCAGTCACTGAGCACACACAGGGATCACTGCTGTAGTCCCAGTCACTGAGCACACACAGGGATCACTGCTGTAGTCCCAGTCACTGAGCACACACAGGGATCACTGCTGTAGTCCCAGTCACTGAGCACACACAGGGATCACTGCTGTAGTCCCAGTCACTGAGCACACATAGGGGTTTATTTACTAAAACTGGAGAGTGCAAAATCAGGCTCGCTTCTGCAAAGAATCAAATCAGCTTCCAGGTTTGATTGCCAAAGCTTAATTGAACAAGCCAAGGTTAGAAGCTGATTGGTCTCCTTGCAGAAGTGAGACAGATTTTGCACTCTCCAGCTTTAGTAAATAAACCCCATAGGGATCACTGCTGTAGTCCCAGTCACTGAGCACACATAGTGATCACTTCTGTAGTCCCAGTCACTGAGCACACATAGGGAGTAAGGATGAGCTCTGGTGTGTTCGCACACCCCACGTGCAGAGCCCGCAAGGAAGTCGGCATTGCGCTAATCACAGGCAGTGAGACATTTCCCGATCTCTGCAGCCGCGCATTGGGACAATGTCTCACTGCCTGTGATCAGAGCAGTGCCGACTTCCTGAGGGTGAATCGAGATCACAATTTTTTTTAACGATTAATTATGCAGCTCTAACAGATATTTCAGAGCTTGACAAATTTGCTTTGAATCTATGAGCCAGCTAAAAAAGTTAGGAGCCAGGTTTTTTTTTTTTAACTTCTTGAGATCCGCGCTGTAGCCGTCGTTCTGCTTTGCCGGGACGACGTCCTATGATGTCGCCCCGTGTACGAGCGGCCTGCGTGCCCCCTGGGAGGAGGGGGGTTTAAGTGCCCAGTTTAAGCAAGTAGTTTAATTAAATGAGGGGCGCTAGTACCAACAAGAGATACTAAATTAATTAATAGGTTAATTAATTGTATATTCTGAACTGTATAGTAGAGACTAAGAGCTTATTGAAAAAAGGTGTGCAGACACAATATAGATCTACCATGAACTAAGCTAATTAATAACTATTTAAAGTGATAATAGTGAACCACATTTGGTTACTTATACATTACAACCATTATAATGTGAATAATAAAAATTGGTTAGAGTGTGTTTAAACAATAATAACACCAGACACCTAGCGTGACCCAGTGAGGTATAAATTAATTAATTATTACCCCAAAAATAATTAACACACAAAATAGAGCTGACCGAGCTCTATTTAAATTAAATAATATAAATAAACAGACCCTGTACCTTGTATCACAATGTGTACAACGAAAGTTAATGATCAAGCACTTATGCCCAATCTAATATATAAAAAGTGCAAACCAACAAATTTGGCAAATATCCCAATATCTTGGGTACATCCAAAAAACGTGAAAAATATTAATATAAATTAGACAGTGTTAATTGATATAACGCAAAGTTCATGTAGTATATAAAAAGTGCAAGCCAACAAAATTGGCAAATAATCCCAATATCTTGGGTGCATCCAAAAAACGTGAAAAATATTAATATAAATTAGACAGTGTTAATTGATATAACGCAAAGTTCATATAGTAGTCCTTGCTGCAAAACGCCACAATCACTCCTGTAGATATAGCTTGTGCACCATCACCAGACAAATTCTCGGTCCACCCAATGTGAGAACCAGCAGTATTAAATGGCCTCTTACCAAATGGAGTTGAT
The DNA here is from genome assembly GCA_028564925.1 of Lithobates sylvaticus. NCBI lineage: Eukaryota > Metazoa > Chordata > Amphibia > Anura > Ranidae > Lithobates > Lithobates sylvaticus. Next base: position 330,904,429 of record CM053028.1, on the reverse strand, counting down.
TACTTTGTTTAGAAGCAATCAAATGCGCTTTCACAGGATTGTGCCTGTACACTGAGTGACACACCCTCACTCAAGGGCTCTCTTCCCTCTATCAGACCAGCTCAGATGGAATGGATTGGAAACATATGTGGGAATATAAAGAGAGGCGCACCTCATAGCGTAATAACGTTTTATTTAAAAAATAGCATAAAAAAACACAGCAGCCAATTGCTCACTTACATTTTCCAGTGCCTACCCGGCACTGAGGCTACTTGCGATATGTTAAAAGATTCAATGGAGCAGCGGATCCTTCCCTCCTGGCGTGCGTCTCTAGCGTGCGTTCCACTCACCAGACAGCCGGAGCCAATATCACAGGAAGTCCAGCAATAGTGCATCCAAAGATACAAAGTGATCAGGTACCGCCTACCGACGTACGTTTCGTGTTTGTCACGTCTTCAGGGTGGCGTACCTGATCACTGAATAACCTGATTAATATACTGATCCTCATTAGTGGCCAACCAATGACGACTTAGTGTGTGCACAGCCTCAGTCCCAGTTAAGCTCACAACACAGCTGAAAAAAATCTATACATAATGGATAAGTATTAACCCCCACAGTAGGAATATAAATTATCTATGTTTTAGATCTTACTTTGCCTCATTAATCCCTGACTCCAGACGGGGCTTTATTTTATCTTTCTGGGTATTAATTAAATATGGGACTTCATTTGCATAACTTTTTAAATAAATAACTTTTCAACGTCTAATCCTGGGACTAATATAAATCTTTGTAATAGGCACAGATTTTTTCTGTCTTATTTGATTAGTAAAGGGCGGAGGTAAACCTGCCCATGTCTAACCACCAACTATAATTAAAAAACTATATGTTGGCTTATTTTATTTTTCTATGGCGTATAGAATCTGCAGTACTCATTAAATCCACAAGATGTCACTATTGTGTCTTACTATCTATGGAACCACATCTTTCATATAGTAAGATGGGATAGCTTATAAATCACCCTCTCAATCAACATTTGACTATTTTAATTACCTAGATGCAGATGTATATATCTATTTGGTCATTAGATCAACTTTTATATAAAACCATTCACTGCTCACAAACTGGTTGTTACGGCATATTGCTTTTAAATTTATTGAATTTTATATTATTCTCTATGGGATGTGGCGTCTGTATTACTCATACGGTCCACAAGATGTCACTACATATGGTATGTTCACTCCAGACAGTTTATATATATCTCCTGCCTCCATTCTATGCATGAGTGTATTTTCTATTAATTAACTCTTTACCAAATGTTAATACATGGGATATAATCCATATGGGGCAATCTGAACAGATCTTTTGATCACCCACTCCACAGACGGGCGATAACAATCCCTCCATCTCACAGCACAAAGTCTGTCACAATTATCCTGCCAGTTCCCCCCAACACCGTTGACAGTAGATAAAAACGACTTAATTTTTCATCTAGTTATAATTATCCTTCCCTCAGTTAACTATTCATTGGACAAGAAGCAATTCAGGTCTAAATCTATATTCATCCCTAAAGGTTGCATCGTGTCCAATGTATATAACCACTTAGTCTCATTTTGAGATATTGCTTTTTTCATATCCGTCCCTCTCCAATGTCTTGATACTCTATCTATTCCATAGAACTTGCACAGTGAAGGATCACTATTGTGATATCTCTCAAAGTGTCTGGGCACACTATGGTTGGGAAATTTTTTCTTAATATTGGTCAAATGTTCATTTATGCGTACTTTGAGCTTTCTCGTGGTACGCCCTACATATTGCATAGGACATGGGCATTGTAGTACGTAAGTGACATATTCAGAGTCACACGTTATAAGGGGTTTAATCTTATGAGTTCTTTTATTTGCACATGATTGGAAATGGGTTAGTTTTTTGCTAGTGCCTGGTTGTCTCGTTATTTTACATGCTTTGCATCTGTTACAGTAATGAAACCCTGATCCATCCAAAAAAGTGGGCGGTTTCTTGGGGGGGTCTGGCACATTGGGGGCTATCTTGTTCCGGAGTCCAGGAGCTCTGGTGTAGATAAATTTTGGTACCTTTGGGATATTTAGCTTTAGATCTTGATCTTGTCTGAGTATGGGCCAATGTTTTTTGATAATGGCTTCTACCTCTCTATATTGTCTATTGTAGCCTGTTATAAAGGCTAGACCACCCACGTATTCTGGTTTAGCTTTAGTAGTGAGTAGGGAGCTCCTATCTAGATTGGATACTTGTGATAATGCTTTCTTGAGGGTGTCCTCTTTGTATCCCTTCTCAATAAATCTTTCAGTTAGCACCTGTGCTTGTTCCTGAAAGTCAATTTGTGTTGCACAGTTGCGTTTTATACGCATGTACTGGCCTTTTGGGACCGCACCTATCCACCTTGGGTGGTGGCAACTACTTGTAGGTACATACCCATTCCTGTCTGTTGCTTTAAAGTAGGTTTTTGTAATGAATTGCTCCTGCTTAATGGTGATAGTAAGGTCCAAAAATTTTTTACCTCCTGTCCCATGTGTTCGCTGGTGAACTTTAGACCATATAGATTATTATTCATACTGGTTAGGTACTCATTAAATTCCTCCACGGGCCCTCTCCAGAAAACAATAATATCATCTATATATCTTTTATAGAACACCAGCGACTCATTCCGTTCGAAAAAAATTGTTTCAGCTTCCCACTTGTTTAAGACTATGTTGGCCACGCTTGGGGCATAGCGAGCCCCCATAGCTACACCCCCAACTTGGTTATAGTACTCACTGTTAGCCCAAAAGAAATTATTTTTCATTGTCATACTTAACCCTTTAACTAAATGGTTGATCTGTGCTTGTTTTAATTGAGAATCTTTAGTTAATGCCCATTTTATTGCCACTTCAGCATCCATATGTCTAATATTTGTATATAGTGATTCAATATCTACAGTAATCATAATGGTATTAGGTGTTGCTCTTAATTCTTGAAGAAGGACTATCAATTCACGGCTGTCCTTCAAATAGGAGGGACTACATGGGACTAGTGGTTTGAAAAAACAATCTAGGTATTCACCCATACGAGAAAACAGAGAATTTATACCACTTATGATTGGACGTCCTGGGGGTTGTTCTTTATTTTTATGTATTTTGGGTGTCAGATATAGAACGGGAATTTTGGGGGCTAGAGGGATCAGATAATCAGCCTCTTTTTTATTTAGAAAGTTTTTACGTAATCCCTCTGTCACCCAACTATTTAAAACCATTTTTAATTTGGAAGTAGGGTCACCTCTCAGTTTCAAATATGTATTTGGATCCCTCAGCTGTCTACTCATTTCATTGTAATAGTACTCACGTGTCATTACAACTAACCCCCCGCCTTTGTCTGCACCTCGTATTACTATTTGTTTGTTCTCCTCTATTTGTTTGATTCCTTCCCATATTTTGACTGTATCTCCATATTTTTTAATTTCCATCTTTTTTATGTCATTCTGTACCATATTTTTGAATACTTCTATATGGTGGTGTTTTCCTTTTTGTGGATTAAACGTTGAATTATTTTTTAAATTGGTATGTTTATATGGGTGTATAGCCTGGGGGTCCCCTTCCCTTTCAGTTCTATTAGCGAAATGTTTTTTGATATTTAATTTTCTCACATATTTTTCTACATCAACAAACAGTTCGAATTTGTCAGCACTTTTACTTGGTGCATATTTGAGTCCTTGATTAAGTACCTCTAACTCATTATCCGTAAATTTTACATCTGTTAAATTGAATAGTCCCTTATTTAGTTGTCCCTTTTCCTTTTTCTTTCGCCCTCGTCCTCTTTTACCTCTTTTTCTCTTGGGTCTTGTAACCCCCGAGGTGAATTGGGTGGGATACGATAATGTTCCTTCCATCCCCTCCATTCCCCCCCCTGGTATTGGTTGGGGTATTGATTTTGATACTAATTTATATTAATATTTTTGTTTTTTGGGCCCGGTCTCCCTCTGAAATTCCCTCTGTGATACAAGGTACAGGGTCTGTTTTTTATTAACTTTCGTTGTACACATTGTGATACAAGGTACAGGGTCTGTTTATTTATATTATTTAATTTAAATAGAGCTCGGTCAGCTCTATTTTGTGTGTTAATTATTTTTGGGGTAATAATTAATTAATTTATACCTCACTGGGTCACGCTAGGTGTCTGGTGTTATTATTGATTCACATTATAATGGTTGTAATGTATGAGTAACCAAATGTGGTTCACTATTATCACTTTAAATAGTTATTAATTAGCTTAGTTCATGGTAGATCTATATTGTGTCTGCACACCTTTTTTCAATAAGCTCTTAGTCTCTACTATACAGTTCAGAATATACAATTAATTAACCTATTAATTAATTTAGTATCTCTTGTTGGTACTAGCGCCCCTCATTTAATTAAACTACCAATTAAATCATCTAGATTTCATAGGGAGCAGCTGTACTGGGTTTATAGTATTAATATTAGTATAGACCTTTTTGAATTATCCTAAGCGCGGAGCTAGACAAGCCAATGTGAGTGGCCGTCTACAATTTTTCATTCTTTTGGTATTGTACTACATTATTTGTTTGATACAACACTAATAGCTCAAGCAAGCATGGATATATTTAACTTTATGCAAGAAAGGAACATCAACCTAGAGGAAGTGTTCCAACAGGCACCCGCCCCTAACCTTGACCTTGAGAGAGGTTTTAAACAACTCCAAATAGACATGGAGAAACAAATCAGGTTATGGTGGGATGTGGCCTCATTGGAAATGTACATAGGCCACAATTTAACCCCTCGAAGACTGAGGTGGGATATTAACCCCAATGAAGGGCCCGAAGACCTCCAGTCTTTGGATGAATGGTATCAGTTTTTTAACGGCTGTGAACAAAAGCTTATGCAGCTTATGGTAAGGAAACGTAAGGCTAAGGCAGGGATTCTGCAATCCAAAATCGCAGAACTTAAAGAAAAAATGGGGCCTTTTAGCACTTCTAATGACTACACAGAAAAGGCCAAAATATTACAAAATCATCTGGCTAAATATGATGGAGAAATTAAAAATAAAAAAATTAAAAAATACCAAAGAGACATCAAAGATTTTGAAGAAAATAAGGTTTATAAATGGCAAGAAAATATGCTGGTAGGGTCTGAACCCAATACTCCAGAATCCAAGGGACCAGCCTCAGTTCCCATAGCCACTAAAATGAAAGTGGCCAATATAAACAAATCGGGGACTAAACCGGGGGGAGGAAAATTATCTGGGAATTTGAAAGGCCCTAACCAAGCCCCACAAAATGGGTATCCCCAACCACCCCCATATCCAGTGTCGACATATAACAGATATGGCCCGTTAGATAATAGACCTCCAGAATATAATTATTATGGATATGATCGCAATCAATATCCACAGAGACCTCCCAGGGGAGCATTCAGAGGGAATTTTAGAGGGAGACCGGGCCCCTATCAAAATCAATACCCCAACCAATACCAGGGGGGGGAATGGAGGGGATGGAAGGAACATTATCGTATCCCACCCAATTCACCTCGGGGGTTACAAGACCCAAGAGAAAAAGAGGTAAAAGAGGACGAGGGCGAAAGAAAAAGGAAAAGGGACAACTAAATAAGGGACTATTCAATTTAACAGATGTAAAATTTACGGATAATGAGTTAGAGGTACTTAATCAAGGACTCAAATATGCACCAAGTAAAAGTGCTGACAAATTCGAACTGTTTGTTGATGTAGAAAAATATGTGAGAAAATTAAATATCAAAAAACATTTCGCTAATAGAACTGAAAGGGAAGGGGACCCCCAGGCTATACACCCATATAAACATACCAATTTAAAAAATAATTCAACGTTTAATCCACAAAAAGGAAAACACCACCATATAGAAGTATTCAAAAATATGGTACAGAATGACATAAAAAAGATGGAAATTAAAAAATATGGAGATACAGTCAAAATATGGGAAGGAATCAAACAAATAGAGGAGAACAAACAAATAGTAATACGAGGTGCAGACAAAGGCGGGGGGTTAGTTGTAATGACACGTGAGTACTATTACAATGAAATGAGTAGACAGCTGAGGGATCCAAATACATATTTGAAACTGAGAGGTGACCCTACTTCCAAATTAAAAATGGTTTTAAATAGTTGGGTGACAGAGGGATTACGTAAAAACTTTCTAAATAAAAAAGAGGCTGATTATCTGATCCCTCTAGCCCCCAAAATTCCCGTTCTATATCTGACACCCAAAATACATAAAAATAAAGAACAACCCCCAGGACGTCCAATCATAAGTGGTATAAATTCTCTGTTTTCTCGTATGGGTGAATACCTAGATTGTTTTTTCAAACCACTAGTCCCATGTAGTCCCTCCTATTTGAAGGACAGCCGTGAATTGATAGTCCTTCTTCAAGAATTAAGAGCAACACCTAATACCATTATGATTACTGTAGATATTGAATCACTATATACAAATATTAGACATATGGATGCTGAAGTGGCAATAAAATGGGCATTAACTAAAGATTCTCAATTAAAACAAGCACAGATCAACCATTTAGTTAAAGGGTTAAGTATGACAATGAAAAATAATTTCTTTTGGGCTAACAGTGAGTACTATAACCAAGTTGGGGGTGTAGCTATGGGGGCTCGCTATGCCCCAAGCGTGGCCAACATAGTCTTAAACAAGTGGGAAGCTGAAACAATTTTTTTTCGAACGGAATGAGTCGCTGGTGTTCTATAAAAGATATATAGATGATATTATTGTTTTCTGGAGAGGGCCCGTGGAGGAATTTAATGAGTACCTAACCAGTATGAATAATAATCTATATGGTCTAAAGTTCACCAGCGAACACATGGGACAGGAGGTAAAATTTTTGGACCTTACTATCACCATTAAGCAGGAGCAATTCATTACAAAAACCTACTTTAAAGCAACAGACAGGAATGGGTATGTACCTACAAGTAGTTGCCACCACCCAAGGTGGATAGGTGCGGTCCCAAAAGGCCAGTACATGCGTATAAAACGCAACTGTGCAACACAAATTGACTTTCAGGAACAAGCACAGGTGCTAACTGAAAGATTTATTGAGAAGGGATACAAAGAGGACACCCTCAAGAAAGCATTATCACAAGTATCCAATCTAGATAGGAGCTCCCTACTCACTACTAAAGCTAAACCAGAATACGTGGGTGGTCTAGCCTTTATAACAGGCTACAATAGACAATATAGAGAGGTAGAAGCCATTATCAAAAAACATTGGCCCATACTCAGACAAGATCAAGATCTAAAGCTAAATATCCCAAAGGTACCAAAATTTATCTACACCAGAGCTCCTGGACTCCGGAACAAGATAGCCCCCAATGTGCCAGACCCCCCCAAGAAACCGCCCACTTTTTTGGATGGATCAGGGTTTCATTACTGTAACAGATGCAAAGCATGTAAAATAACGAGACAACCAGGCACTAGCAAAAAACTAACCCATTTCCAATCATGTGCAAATAAAAGAACTCATAAGATTAAACCCCTTATAACGTGTGACTCTGAATATGTCACTTACGTACTACAATGCCCATGTCCTATGCAATATGTAGGGCGTACCACGAGAAAGCTCAAAGTACGCATAAATGAACATTTGACCAATATTAAGAAAAAATTTCCCAACCATAGTGTGCCCAGACACTTTGAGAGATATCACAATAGTGATCCTTCACTGTGCAAGTTCTATGGAATAGATAGAGTATCAAGACATTGGAGAGGGACGGATATGAAAAAAGCAATATCTCAAAATGAGACTAAGTGGTTATATACATTGGACACGATGCAACCTTTAGGGATGAATATAGATTTAGACCTGAATTGCTTCTTGTCCAATGAATAGTTAACTGAGGGAAGGATAATTATAACTAGATGAAAAATTAAGTCGTTTTTATCTACTGTCAACGGTGTTGGGGGGAACTGGCAGGATAATTGTGACAGACTTTGTGCTGTGAGATGGAGGGATTGTTATCGCCCGTCTGTGGAGTGGGTGATCAAAAGATCTGTTCAGATTGCCCCATATGGATTATATCCCATGTATTAACATTTGGTAAAGAGTTAATTAATAGAAAATACACTCATGCATAGAATGGAGGCAGGAGATATATATAAACTGTCTGGAGTGAACATACCATATGTAGTGACATCTTGTGGACCGTATGAGTAATACAGACGCCACATCCCATAGAGAATAATATAAAATTCAATAAATTTAAAAGCAATATGCCGTAACAACCAGTTTGTGAGCAGTGAATGGTTTTATATAAAAGTTGATCTAATGACCAAATAGATATATACATCTGCATCTAGGTAATTAAAATAGTCAAATGTTGATTGAGAGGGTGATTTATAAGCTATCCCATCTTACTATATGAAAGATGTGGTTCCATAGATAGTAAGACACAATAGTGACATCTTGTGGATTTAATGAGTACTGCAGATTCTATACGCCATAGAAAAATAAAATAAGCCAACATATAGTTTTTTAATTATAGTTGGTGGTTAGACATGGGCAGGTTTACCTCCGCCCTTTACTAATCAAATAAGACAGAAAAAATCTGTGCCTATTACAAAGATTTATATTAGTCCCAGGATTAGACGTTGAAAAGTTATTTATTTAAAAAGTTATGCAAATGAAGTCCCATATTTAATTAATACCCAGAAATATAAAATAAAGCCCCGTCTGGAGTCAGGGATTAATGAGGCAAAGTAAGATCTAAAACATAGATAATTTATATTCCTACTGTGGGGGTTAATACTTATCCATTATGTATAGATTTTTTTCAGCTGTGTTGTGAGCTTAACTGGGACTGAGGCTGTGCACACACTAAGTCGTCATTGGTTGGCCACTAATGAGGATCAGTATATTAATCAGGTTATTCAGTGATCAGGTACGCCACCCTGAAGACGTGACAAACACGAAACGTACGTCGGTAGGCGGTACCTGATCACTTTGTATCTTTGGATGCACTATTGCTGGACTTCCTGTGATATTGGCTCCGGCTGTCTGGTGAGTGGAACGCACGCTAGAGACGCACGCCAGGAGGGAAGGATCCGCTGCTCCATTGAATCTTTTAACATATCGCAAGTAGCCTCAGTGCCGGGTAGGCACTGGAAAATGTAAGTGAGCAATTGGCTGCTGTGTTTTTTTATGCTATTTTTTTTAAATAAAACGTTATTACGCTATGAGGTGCGCCTCTCTTTATATTCCCACATATGTTTCCAATCCATTCCATCTGAGCTGGTCTGATAGAGGGAAGAGAGCCCTTGAGTGAGGGTGTGTCACTCAGTGTACAGGCACAATCCTGTGAAAGCGCATTTGATTGCTTCTAAACAAAGTAATCAACTCCATTTGGTAAGAGGCCATTTAATACTGCTGGTTCTCACATTGGGTGGACCGAGAATTTGTCTGGTGATGGTGCACAAGCTATATCTACAGGAGTGATTGTGGCGTTTTGCAGCAAGGACTACTATATGAACTTTGCGTTATATCAATTAACACTGTCTAATTTATATTAATATTTTTCACGTTTTTTGGATGCACCCAAGATATTGGGATTATTTGCCAATTTTGTTGGCTTGCACTTTTTATATACTACATGAACTTTGCGTTATATCAATTAACACTGTCTAATTTATATTAATATTTTTCACGTTTTTTGGATGTACCCAAGATATTGGGATATTTGCCAAATTTGTTGGTTTGCACTTTTTATATATTAGATTGGGCATAAGTGCTTGATCATTAACTTTCGTTGTACACATTGTGATACAAGGTACAGGGTCTGTTTATTTATATTATTTAATTTAAATAGAGCTCGGTCAGCTCTATTTTGTGTGTTAATTATTTTTGGGGTAATAATTAATTAATTTATACCTCACTGGGTCACGCTAGGTGTCTGGTGTTATTATTGTTTAAACACACTCTAACCAATTTTTATTATTCACATTATAATGGTTGTAATGTATGAGTAACCAAATGTGGTTCACTATTATCACTTTAAATAGTTATTAATTAGCTTAGTTCATGGTAGATCTATATTGTGTCTGCACACCTTTTTTCAATAAGCTCTTAGTCTCTACTATACAGTTCAGAATATACAATTAATTAACCTATTAATTTAATTTAGTATCTCTTGTTGGTACTAGCGCCCCTCATTTAATTAAACTACCAATTAAATCATCAAGATTTCATAGGGAGCAGCTGTACTGGGTTTACAGTATTAATATTAGTATAGACCTTTTTGAATTATCCTAAGCGCGGAGCTAGACAAGCCAATGTGAGTGGCCGTCTACAATTCTTCATGTGTGTGTGTGTGTGTGTGTGTGTGTGTGTGTGTTTGGTTCTAGTCGCCTGTGTAAATTTAAGATTGGTTAATTTTTTACAGGCAGGACTCCATTAGCATTGCTGGATGTCATGCCAACGGCCACCACTAGATGGCGCCAAGATCTTAGAAGGAAGTATAGGCTTGCAGAAGGCCGCAAAGCCGCGGCCTCGATTACCGGCCGGCGTGGCCCGACGCAATCATGTGCCCGGGGGGGGGGGTCCGCACGGAGGCAGGATACCCCAGATGTGCTGCGCCAGGTCACTAATTCTAGTCGCCAATGTGACCTGGCACCCGGGGATTGTCGAGCCCTGAGATATTGTATAATCAGATTGTGTAGTGTATGGCCACTTTTATACACCTGAAATAAAGTGCAGGGCAAAGCAACAAGTTTGCCCAAATGCCAGTTCCTGTGCCACAGAAATCTGTTTTCATGGATAATCTGCTACCCATCCACCTTTTTAGGTTTACAGGCTCAGCTCCTTTCAGACTGGGCTGTGTTTCAGATGTGGGTTTGCTAGCTGACAATGAGAGGATAATGGTTCCACTGTGGCATGCTTGCAAGTTCTTTAATATGGAAAGTACTGGTGTGAAAGATTACTGAAACCGAGAATGGTGAGGGTTTATACCAGCCTTTCTAAATCTTTTTAATTCAGAGGAACCCTAAAAAATATTTTTAGGTCTCAGAGAGACCTTACAATGGCTACGAGTGAAAGGTAAGTACATGCAGCATAACTCGCAACTGTATACTGGAAACCTGGTCAAAGCAAAAAGAAGCCCTTCACTGAAGATGTTGATAAAATGCTTAGCATACACTTTTTGTTTTCCCAGGTGTCATAGCTTATGTGGAAGTGTGGTCATCCAGCAGAACAGAAAATTACTCCCAATCTTTTACTGAGCAGCTCCTTAACTTGGGCGCAAAGGTACGCAAACGCACAGTTACCACTAAACCAAATATGTATGGCAGCTTGTCTTTATTAATGATTACTGATTAGTTGTTTCTTTACAGGTTACAAAGCGACTAAACAAACAAGTTACCCATGTTGTTTTTAAAGATGGCAGTGAAAGTACATGGGACAAAGCAGTTAAAAGTGGAGTCAAACTGGTGTCTGTCCTCTGGGTTGATAAGTGAGTATTTTACATTTTTACAACAATAGAGTTGTAAAGTTTTTTAAATTATTCTCTTTCAGTGATAAAAGCAGAACTTCACTCCTACAGTCAACATTATTTGTAATCCTTATGCTGCTATCATTAGGAAAGTATATCATTTACTTGTATTAAACTTTTCTTCTTTTTATTTATTTATTTATTTTTTACATGTCTTCGGTTCCTTCCTCCTGGTTTCCAGGTCTAGACAAATTATGTCATACATCACAGGAGTCTTCTGGAGGGGAGGTGGGGTTTTCTCAGCTAAGCACACCTGCCAGCATGCTTTAGCTAAGGGCAGATGGATTTCTAGGAATGAAATGCTCCATGAATCATCCTCTGCCCTTTCCAAGATGGTCAAAGAAAAAAGGGAATATTTGGGACTTTAAATGAGACGCAACGGGGAATATTGCGCCTCCATCCCTGGTTGCTTATGCAAAAAAGAGTGGGAGGCTGGGACTTTGAATGAGGTGCGTGGGGTAGAGCCAGACAAAACCATATACATATGTAAAAAAATGATATTCTTTATTAGACCAAAGATAGGGCATGAATAAACCCATATAAACGCATAATAGCACATTGGCATCTAAAATACAAAATATCAACATACATATTGAAAATCATCACCAACAGGACACAGAAAGTAAATAATATACATCACAGTCCTCCAAATGGAGTAGGCATAACATTATATCAGGGTGGTAGAGCAATAAAAACCATCTAGAATCATAAATATGAGATGGATGCATCAAAATAAGCTTGACGACGTTTCGTGGACTTCTATCCACTCATCAGGAGCAAGTGCATCCATATACTAAGAGCTGATACTAGGCCATGCGATACCACCTGCCGGGGGGCCAGCCAGATAAATATGTCCAGCACGGAAGCTGAGGAAAGGACCCAAGCATGAACCAGGAGCACACATGCAGTCCCCTACAAAGTGTGTATGGAAAAATCTTGATGTAGCTGTGGATGGGGTTTCCATGTAGGTCCTACTGGGATTTAAATGTGATTTCTGGTCACGGCCAGAAAGGCTGGGGGTTTTGATGTGATTTCTCAGCAAAATAAAGCATGGAGACATGGATTGTGGGGGGGCTGGAGAGTTGCTTTTAATATTAAAAATTTATTAAATAGTGTTTTTGGGTTGCGGTGCTCAGATATAGTGCAGTTTTGCTTTGACTGTTGTGTAATAATTGCTACAAAAGATAGAAATGCATCCAAAGGGTACCTGGTTGATAAAAAAAATTAAGTATCCTAAAGAGGTGTTAAACCCTAAACCAGAAATGAAATATACTTGTCTTGGAGCTTACCTATCATTAGATGTGGTGGCTGCATTTGTTTTCTTTGGTGATCTGGCCACTAACACACCCCCTTATTACAGTGCTCCCACTCTAGATGAAGGGACGCAGGGGGGATCTTTGCACAACAGCATTGTCAGTCTGAGGGGAGGGCAGTGTTAGATGTACTAGCAGATTTAGATACACTATCACATTGAATCCAAACTCCAGTTATAACTTTATAAGCAGTTACAGCAAATATTATTTTTTTCTTTTTTGGATCGAGGTTTTACGTAATAAGATGTTCATTGTAAGAATCCATGCTAGTGTTAAATAGTATGTTTCCTCTGTAACTTAAACGTTTTCCTGGGCAGACTTTAGGTCTTGACACAGGAAGGAGTTTACCAGCTGAGGATAGATGATGCAGGGTGTGTGCTAATGAGATCCCCCTTCCTGGGTCATGATTTAAAGGGCCCAGGAAGTAAGGCAGAAGTAATCAAGCTGTTTTTAAATGGCTATGAATAAAGTGAGGTAAGCGTGTGTAGAATAAATGGAATCTAGGGGGGAAAAAAAGGTGAACTCAGTCTTTAGCTTTTCTCATAAGAAAGATAGCGCCATTGTTCAGGGTGAGCACCTACTTCCTGGACTGAGAAGCTGGCTTAGATAGGGCACCATCATCTATATCTTGGTGCCTTTAAATCGGGGGTCTCAAACTGGCGGCCCTCCAGCTGTTGCAAAACTACAAGTCCCATCACGCCTCTGCCTGTGGGAGTGATGCCTGTAACTGTCAGCCTTGCAATGCCTCATGGACTTGTAGTTTTGCAACAGCTGGAGGGCCGCCAGTTTGAGACCCCCGATTTAAAGGCACCAAGATATAGATGATGGTGCCCTATCTAAGCCAGCTTCTCAGTCCAGGAAGTAGGTGCTCACCCTGAACAATGGCGCTATCTTTCTTATGAGAAAAGCTAAAGACTGAGTTCACCTTTTTTCACCAGTTTGAGACCCCTGCTTTAAATTCTTGGTTATGTTTACAAATGCCTGACACCATAGGTGTGCGCAGTCTATTGCAGAAGCTCAAACACACGTGAATATATATATATATATATATATATATATATATATATATATATATATATATATATATATATATATATATATATATATATATATATATATATATATATATATATATATATATATATATTAGAGGTCGACCGATATGGGTTTTTCTCTGGCCGATGCCGATATTTAGAAATCACGGCGGCTGATGGCCGATATGATGCCAAATTCCCCCCCCCCCCCCCCTTCATCTCTTAAAATCAAAAATTTCACACTGAGGCGTTTTTCAGGCGCTTTTGGGCTAAAAATAGCGCCTGTAACGTGCCTGAAAAACGGCACCCCTGCAGTCTCAGTGTGAAAGCCTGAGTGCTTTGACACTGAGGCGATGCGCTGGCAGGATGTTAAAAAAAAAAAAAGTCCTATGGAGCGGTGTACACTGCTCCTCCACTTCTCCTGCCCATTGAAATGAATGGGCACCGCTGTCGAAGCGCCTGCAAATTTTTTTAAAAGCCAGCAGCTACAAATACTGCAGCTGCTGACTTTTAATAAATGGACACTTACCTGTCACTGATTCCAGCCATGTTGGCAGCAGAGGCCGATCAATCGCTCGGCTCTCTGCTGCTGCCGGCGCCATTCTCGGTGAGGGAATCAGGAAGTGAAGATTGCGGCTTCATATCCTGGTTCCCTACTGCGCATGCGCGAGTCGCGCGGCGCAATGAGAATGGTCTGCGCTGTCTGCTGGGACCCGTGTGTGTCCCGGCAGACAGCGTGCCGGGACAGGAAGTGGTGTAAACTCCCGTGGGAGTTTATGCCCGGAAGTGGGTGCAGATACCTGTCTTAGACAGGTATCTGCACCCCCCTCCCCCCCTGAAAGGTGCCAAATGTGACACCTGAGGGGGGGAGGAATCCGAAAAGCGGAAGTTCCACTTTAGGGTGGAATCCCCCTTTAAGTGATTCAGAAAATGTCTTACATTTTATTAAAGAAAACAAAACCTCCAATCAGTTCACTAGTATGTATAATTTAGATAACAAAAAAATATATATCTTAAATATTAAATACACAAAAACAGGTAATCAAAACTTTAGGACGAAAAAAAAAAAATGGGCTAACTTTGCTGTTTTTTATTTTTTTTAATTCATTAGTGTATTTTTTCTCCAAAAATTGTGTTTGAATGACCGCTGCGCAGATACCGTGTGACATAAAATATTGCAACAACCGCTATTTTATTCCCTAGGGTCTCTGCTAAAAAAATATATATATAATAGTTTGGGGGATCTAAGTGATTTTCTAGCAGAAAATACAGGATTTTTACTTTTAAGCAACAAGTGTCAGAAAAGATTTAGGCTTTAAATGGTTAAACTGAGAACTCCACACAGCCCTTGAGTTCATTGATGAGAAGAAACATTGTATCTTGCTCCAGAGACAAGTCAGAGAAAACTTCAGGCTATCAGAAGTCATTTGCAAGTAGTGCTGAAGTTTTAAAACCCGCCTTTTTTAGCAGCACAATCGGCCGATGCTGATTAATTAAAAAAACGCCAATTATCGGCCGATATATCGGTCGACATATATATATATATATATATATATATATATATATATATATATATATATATATATATATACACACACACACACACACACACACACACACACACACACACACACACACACACACACACACACACACACACACACACACACACACACACACACACCTTGACAAATTTGGAATCTAGGAGCCAGTTATTTACATCCTCTGCCCAGCGACCAGAACTGCATGTCTGGGGCATCGGGCAATAAGAATTGCTGATGCCAAGCGAAAAAAGAACAAATATTAAAAAAAAAAAAAAATCAACGTTTGTTGTTTGAAATAAGATTTTGCAAATAAGTTTTTTTTTTTTTTTTTTTTTTCTCCTACACTGATGTGCTGTGATAGGCTGCACTGATGGGGCGGCATTGAGGTTGGAACTGATGAGCACTGACAGGTGGCACTGATGGGTACTGACGGGCGGCACTGGATTGCACTGGAAGATGGCACTAACAGGTGGCACTGGCAGATGGCACTAATTGGCACTGGCAGGTGGCACTAACTGGCATTGGCTGGCACTGGATTGCACTGGCAGGTGGCACTAATTGGCACTGGCAGATGGCACTAACTGGCAGGTGGCACTAATTGGCACTGGAAGGTGGCAATGGTTGGCGTTGGCAGGTGGCACTAACTGGTGACACTGGATTGCACTGGCAGATGGCACTAATTGGCACTGGCAGATGACACTAATTGGCAGGTGGCACTGGCAGATGGCACTGGCAGGTTTCACAGCCGATGTGAAACTGAAATGCTCTCTGCAGCTCTGCAGTGTGTGAATGTACTGGGTACTTCTGACTCAAGAACTGGATACAAAACTTAACAGTTCTGAGTGTAAGTGTGCTGTGATTGGGCTGATTGGTTGCAGGGAGGAGCTGAGCTCTCACACTAGGATCATATTACCAGGCCTGCTCTGCTGTGAAACTGTATGGAGAGAGGAGCTGACAAATTCAGCATAATGTCAGAAATGGGAGCGGGACCCAGCAGCTATCCAGCCAATGATTGGGCTGTTTAAGAAAGGGGCGGACCAAATACACACAGCGGCCCGCCCAGATTTCATCTCATTGGCTGGTGTTGGATAGCTGGGTCCCGCCCACCCCGAGTCCCGCCCACCTCCGACATCCAACCTCAATTGTGACAGCTCTTCTCTACATACAGTTTAACACTCCACAGCACTGTTCTGTCAACAGTGTGTGGAGAAGGGAGGAGGATGTCTGAGGCTGCTGAGCGCTCTCTTCCTGCTCCATCCCCACTACCAGACAGACACCACAGCCCGCCCTGTAGCAGAGGCACCTATTAGTGACAAAAACCCAGGCGCCAGGGCACAATTTCTAGTCGCAATGGCGACCTGGCGCCTGGGATTTGTCGAGCTCTGTGTGTGTGTGTGTGTGTGTGTGTGTGTGTGTGTGTGTGCACCCGCGATTGCCCAGTAACTGAGCAGGATGTGGATCTGTGTATGTAAACACACAGATCCACGTCCTGTCACTGGAGAGGAGACCGATGGTGTGTCCCTTGTACATAGGGACACCGATCGGTCCCCTCCCCCAGTCAGTCCCCTCCCCCCACAGTTAGAATCACTAACATAGGGAACATATTAACCCCTGCAGCGCGCCCCCTAGTGTTAACCTTTTCCCTGCCAGTCACATTTATACAGTAATCAATGCATTTTTATAGCACGGATCACTGTATAAATGTGAATGGTCCCAAAAATGTGTCAAAAGTGTCCGATATGTCCGCCGCAATATCGCAGTCACGATAAAAATCGCAGATCGCCACCATTACTAGTAAAAAAAAAAAAATAATAAAAATTTCATAAATCTATCCCCTATTTTGTAGACGCTATAACTTTTGCGCAAACCAATCAATATACGCTTATTGCGATTTTTTTTTTTTTTTTTTTTTTTTTTTTACCAAAAATATGTAGAAGAATACGTATCGGCCTAAACTTAGGAAAAAATTTGTTAAAAAAAAAAATTGGATATTTATTATAATAAAAAGTAACAAATATTATGTTTTTTCAAACTTGTCCCTCTTCTTTTGTTTATAGCGCAAGAAATAAAAACCACAGAGGTGATCAAATACCACCAAAATAAAGCTCCATCTGTGGGGAAAAAAAATGATAAAAATGTTATTTGGGTACAGCGTTGCATGACCGCGCAATTGTCATTTAAAATGCGACATCGCTGAAAGCTGAAAAATGGCTTGGTCAGAAAGGAGGTGTTTGTGCCTGGTAGGCAAGTGGTTAAAGAGCAGGGAGAAAAAATAGGCAGACTTGTAAGTAAAAGCAGCACACTTTCACATTGTTAGACTCTTGATGTTAACCCTTTCCCAGCCAGCGTAATTAGTAAAGTGTACAGTATTATCACTGAACTAGTGACATCAGTGTCAGTTCGTGACCAGATTGTCCTCAGAGCATGGCACAGTGCCCCCCTGACGCCAGAGCATGGCACAGTGCCCCCCTGACGCCAGAGCATGGCACAGTGCCCCCCTGACTTAACAGTTAAGTCATCCCTATGTGCTAGCTGGACAAGAAATCAACTTGGCAGCTCCTGGAGGGGGGGGGGGGGGGGGGGGAGGCAGATGGGGGAGAGAGAGAGGGAGGGAGATGGGGGGACTGCTCACTCACCTGGCTGGTATATGCAGGGTCACACAGGAGAATCGGTGTAGCAGCCCCCACGGATCTGCCAGCTGCAGTACATGAACTCTCCCGCCCACACATCTCCTTTCTCAGACACAGGCTGCACACAAGGATTGCGGGGCAGATACAGGGGATGGGGGCTGGAGGAGCCAGAGAGGATGGAGCCTCCTCTCCTGTTCAGGCGGTGTGGAGGGGGGAGGAAGGGGGATTTCTGCTGACAAGAGCTTTGTAAATGAAGTGAAATCTACCCTCCTAGATTCGCCCATGCTCCTCACTAGATGTTTCTTGCCTCCTATCCTATGGCAGCAGAAGAGGCACTGGAGGGCAGGGCGGAGTGCAACTGTATCACTCCGCCACCTGCAGTGAGAGATCACTTGCCGGAGCTATAGAGGGACCATCGGGAAATGCGGCCAGCTGTCAGTTTACTCCGCTGCTGCAGTTCTCATAAGAGGAGTCTAGGGGGTATACATAACAATCAAACTTGTCTCACTGGCAGCACTGTCACTGCCAGTGAGTGTCCATTAGAAAACCCAGCCTTTTCCCTAGAAAAAAAGCCCTGGCTGGCACAGGGGGGATTAGGGTGTGCCCAGGCACACCCCGTGTGCATGACACATTGCCCTTGCAGCAGCCTTCCACCTTGTGAACTGCTACAGGCTTACAATCTATGTGGGCACTGGGGGAGACGAGGCTGAGAAATGCTTCAATCTTTTTATTTTTTATTTTTATTACAAAATAATGAAAACTCTGCTTTCCCCAAGACTGTTATTTCCCTGTTGGGTAATGCAATTACCATATATATAACAGTATAGGGAGAGTAAAACCAGGCTTAATCAAAGCTCATGCTAGGGGTCGACCGATATCATTTTTTCAGGGCCGATACAGATTTTTCGGCTGCCTTTCAAGCCGATAGCCAATATCAGGTGCCGATATTCTGTAGATTTAAACTTTTTATTTTTACACTGTCCTTTTTTAAATGTTTTTTTTTTTATTTTTTTTAATCACTGTTGTTGCTGTTACAAGGAATGGAAACATCCCTTGTGACAGTAATAGCCAGTGACAGGTACTCTTTATTGAGGGTCTATAAGACCACAAACTCCTCCTCTGCACTTGAAAGTATTCAAAACGTCAAGATCAGTGTTTTAGAATAAGTTCTATTTTTCAAACTGATGACAACCGATATGACTGAGGGGACATTACAAGAAAACTGACTGTCCGCTTTAAAGAATGATGCAGCTGCATGCATAACCCCAGCACAACCCCTTGAAGCAATATTGGTAACATTGATAAGTTTGTTGCTGATGCTTCAAAAAAAGTGAATATCTGCCGCAACGATAATCGGTCAACGCCTCATCCCCCCCCCCCCCCCTCCCAGCTCATACATCAAAGTCACCTTTTGATTGTCTAGTGACAGTTGTGTGTCACTGCTCTTTGTCTGTCAGCTGCCAGAGAGAATAGCCAGACACAAGGAGGAAGGATTAGCTTCAAACCTTTTGACGAAATTCTAATTTTCATGTTATCAAAAGTGCTATTTAGTTTGCCTAGACTACACATTTTGCCAGAATGAGGAAAACATTTAAAACACTTGATGGAGTGCATTATCAAGCTACTTCTAAGTTGACATGCTTGGGGGATGGAAAAGTGCACTAGGGCTCGTTCACACCATATGTGCATGAAACCGGCACAGATTTCACTTGTAGAGACATCAGTTTACACCATTTTTTCCAGCACGTGGATATCAGTTTTCATGCGCATCAGTCATGTGCTCTATTCCCACCAATGTTGAAGTCATGTCATCTTTTTTTTCTCCCGTGCAGAAAACTGCATACATGTTGCAGATTCCTGCGTAGAAAAAAAATCTGCAGATGATACCAGTGTTTGGTATAAACATCGCAAACGGAGACAAAGTGAAGTTTAACCACATTCACTAAATTCTGGGGGAAGTTCGCCCCCTCCTCCTTCTTCCGCCACCGGACCAATTAGAAGGTGCAGCACGCATGCGCAGTAAGGCTTCACTGCTGGGTTCCCTTACCAGGAATGGCAGCGGCTGCTGCACTCACAGCCGATTCGAAGATCGTCTGGGGTGCCGACATTAGGAGCTCCCTGCACAGGTAAGTGTTCTTAAATTAAAAGTCAGCAGCTGCAGTATTTGTAGCTGCTGACTTTTAATTTTTCGTGGGGGGGCTGGACCTCCGCTTTAACTCCGAGCTGGCCCAAAGGCTCTTCATTTAAACCTCATTTACACCATGCCTCTCGTATGCCTTTTTTTTTTTTCGCGTCATCCTCGCCTCTCATGCATAAAGCAGCCCATTTGTTTCAATAGGCTGTCTTACATGTGATGAAGTGCCGTTTGCTGTGCGTTAACAATAAATGGTGCTGCAAGCGTGGCACTCTTTTA
Source organism: Lithobates sylvaticus (assembly GCA_028564925.1). NCBI lineage: Eukaryota > Metazoa > Chordata > Amphibia > Anura > Ranidae > Lithobates > Lithobates sylvaticus. The sequence goes on along the minus strand of CM053028.1, from coordinate 330,883,971 downwards.
TAGTGTGAATGCAGCATTGCTTCTTGTTACAAATCTATAAATACTACAACATCTATAGTCTGGCCACAGGTTTGTTTTAGGGTTATATACCTAAACATTTGGTGTTCATCATAATGTTTTACATTACGTTTGTCTGTTTCAGATGTAGAGAAGCAGCTTCTCATGTTGACGAATCCTTATTTCCAGCACTGAATCCGAATGAAGGTTTTCCAAATCTTATGAGAAAGAAAGTAAGTAAAATACTATATGATGTGCCTTAAAGCGATTGTAAATTATGCTGACACCTAAACATTTTTTGCCCTAATGCAAGGCATGCATTAAGGAAAAAAATGTTTATACTTTACAACCACTTTAAAGTATCAGTAATGGCTAAACTTTTTTTTTTTTTTCTAGTTTTATATAGACTGGAGAGGGATTAGAACCCCTATCAGCATGTCTCTCTCTCTCTCTCTCTCTCTCTCTCTCTCTCTCTCTCTCTCTCTCTCTCTCTCTCTCTCTCTCTCTCTCTCGTCTCTCTCTCTCTCTCTCTCTCTCTCTCTCTCTCTCTCTCTCTCTCTCTCTCTCTCTCTCTCTCTCTCTCTCTCTCTCTCTCTCTCTCTCTCTCTCTCTCTCTCTCTCTCTCTCTCTCTCTCTCTCTCTCTCTCTCTCTCTCTCTCTCTCTCCAGTAAATCCAAATCATAAACCTTTTGCTTTCTGTTCTAAATGCATAAAAGATGCATTCGTGTATATTAAGCAACGGTCTGTTTGTTTACCAAATTGCCGTTTAATAATTCAGATCTTCATTTTACATTATTGTGGCTATAGTACATTTTGTAGTGTATTGTATGTGAAAGGCACATACCTATAAAATACATTTATAAAAATGCTGTACAGAGTGTTTTTCTTTCGGCCAAGGTTTGTAATCTGTAGTGCCATAAAATGACACTGAAATTATCAGTGAACTTTGTGTTTGTGAATTCTCAGTGCAGCAATTGCATGCCTGAACGTCGCCATAACTAGAATATAGGGAAATGAAATGGCAACTATATTTTTGAAACATTGATGACGCTGGCAGAATGATAAAGAAATTAAATGCAACTTTGCAAATTAAAGGGGCTCTAAAGGCAGAAGGTTTTTTTTATCTTAATGCTTTCTATGCATTAAGATAAAAAGCCTTCTGTGCACAGCAGCCCGCCAACACTTACCTGAGGTCCCTCTCTGTCCAGCGATGTCCACGAGTGTCTTAGCCGTCCGAGATTCTCCCTCCTGAATGGCTGATACACAGCAGCAGCGCCATTGGCTCAATTTAAAATCAGCTGGCCAATCGGGAGAGAGGTTGCGGGGACAGGGCTCTGTGTCTGAATGGACTCGGGGAGATGTGACTTGGCTTGTTGACCCCATAGCAAGCTGCTTGCTGTGGGGGAACTGAACAGGGGGGAGGGGCCAGGATCACAGAAGAGGGACCCAAGGATCTGTGTTTACACACACAGATCCACGGTCCTGCTGTGTTCCCGTGCAATGGCGGGGCGCCCGGCGGACATCGCGGCCGCCGTGCCCGCGCATTGGGTCCCGATCGCCGATGCGGGCACGTGCGCGTCCCCTAGGCGGCCGGGAATGGGAGGATGTCATACGACGCCCACCTAGGATGGGAGATCCACCTTGTGGGCGTCTTTTGACAATAGGCCGGTATTGAAGTGGTTAAGATTACCAATTACTTGAGCCTGGACCTTTATTGAAAACTGAAGTTTGTGACTGCTATTAGAGTGAGACTTGGATGTGGATTGTCCTGTTAATGGGGTGTAGATGGGTTAAATCAAAAGGTTGTCTAGTTGCCCTACTTTTTTCTTTTTTTAAGTTAGTTAATAGGGTTGAGAGGGGCTGCAGTGTCCTCTCCTAATGTAGCTATGTCCTGGTGGGGGGGGGGGGGTGTCACTGCTCCCGACGATGAATTCCGAACAACATGGCTGCCCTGTCTCGCACCAATTCTTATCGTATCTATTTTGCCTTTCTCCATAATTTGACAGTTATTTCTTTATTTTTTTTTAAAACATGTAAGGATTTATTTGGTATGCTGTTTTAATAAATCCAGCAGGTGATTGGTTTCTAGGACGCCAGGTGGTCCTAGAGAACCAATCGCCATTGTGTTATTATGAAAAGTTAACTCTGTCTCTCACTCCCACCTTCAGTCCAGTACTGTGCTGCCTCTAACTCGAACAGTTAACGAATTGGCTGATATGACTTCTGCCTAAATGGTCACAGATGGTGGATTGCCCATGGGTAATGGATAGTAAAATAGGGCCGTTTTAAGATGTAGCAGTTTCGTTTGGTAGCTTTTACAATATGCCAGTGTTGGATATTGTACCGTGATAAAATGGACTTTTGGAAGACTCTCCAAAGTAGGGTTATTTTGGAGTGTATTAACGTTGAATGGAATTCTTTGGGGTTGATTTACTGAAAGTGCAAAATCTAATGCAGCTCTGTATAGAACCAGGTGTTTTTTTATTTATTTATTTTTTTGTCAAAGCTTAATTGAACAAGCTGAAGTTAGAAGATGATTGGTTTCTACAGTATGCACAGCTGCACAAGATTTTGCACACTCCAGTTTTAGTAAATGTAATTTTACTAAAACTGGAGAGTGCAAAATCTGGTGCAACTGTGCATAGTAGTCAATCGGCTTCTAACTTCAACTTGTTCAATTAAGCTTAGAGGAAAAACAAAACTGGCAGCTGATTGGTTTCAATGCAGAACTGCACCAGACATTGCACTCTCCAGTTTTAGCAAATCATCCACATAGTCCTCCACTTTAGAGAAATGTTCCCTTAGGCTACAGAATTGTCTCTTTTAGGATGGTATTTGATTTATTTTCTGTGGTAAGTACTGGAATTGTGGTGTTTCAACTTGAGCTTGAAGTGGTGTAAATTTTTTGGTCATCGGGGAACAATTCCAGCTCAAAGAAAATCCACACCATTGGTAAAACGAAGGCCCGGTTCATTATTACAATGCTGCAGGAAAGGTTCAACTGTTTCAGGTTCACCATTCCAAATAATAAGTATATCCTCAATATAGCGACCGAAGTAGATAATCTGATGTGCGAAATGGGTTGTGTCTCCAAATATGATGCTCCTCTTTTCATAACCTTTTTTTTTTAGATTGGTGTGTAATTGGCAGCCAGAGCTGTGCCCTGTATTTGTACAAAATATTCATCCAAAAATGTAGACTGGTTATGTCATAAGGTAAATTTGGCGCTGTTGAGAATTAACTTGGCCTGGAGAGGAATTATGTCTGGCAAAAAAGTGGTTGACTGCAGACAGACCAACGATGTGGAAAATTGAAGCAGTCATCAAGGGAGACCCAAAAGTACAAGGGTTCAAATGTAATGTGATGATTCAAATGCTTGATATGAGGTAATGTAATTAAAATGGGCTGTAGGAAGGTTTCTATGTATTGTGATAAGCCACTGGTTAGGCTGACCATACTGGCTATAGCTGAACGTCAAGGTGGATTGAGATTATAATACATTTTGGGGTAATGATAGACATCTGGTACATCAACCTCTTTTGAACAGAAATGTTTTTTAATTGATAACTCCATCAGACAGTGCTTGATCGACCTAAGGTTTGAAGTTCATTTGTAAAAATCAGTAAAAGATCCTTCTCTAAATGCACATATGTTGTATTATCAGATAGTAGGCGCTTAAACACTTCAATACAGGGCACTTAGGCCTCATGTACACTGCTGCTGGTAAACATTTGGGCATTTTTTTTTCAGCTGCAGGGTCATAACCAAAAAGGTCTCTGTAAACCCTAATGTAGGGAACATGTGTAGTGCGTCAGGTTTTCCCACCCAGACCGGCATAATGTGTAACATGGGATATCGATCCATAGGATCAAGAAGTGAGTATCTCGCAGATATAGAAGTCCCCTACTGTGAGGACAGGGGTTAAAATCACCCCTAATTCGATCCACTAGGGAGAGCTCCACCAAAGCATGTCACTTATACTCAAGTCGATAATGCACAATAAATGCCTTCAAAAGCAAGGGTGCTGCAAGAAACTGTTACTATAATCTGAAAAAGCAAACAAACAAATCCATGGGACATCAAAAGGATGCAACAGCAGACCTGAACTGGGACCTGAAGTCCAAAAATAGGTAGAAGGGAAGGTTGTAGATGGGATCAGCTTGCTGGAGATTTGGAAGCAGATGAGTGGGTGCGTTACTTCTTCTTGGAGTGCGATTTCCATCCTGTTATCAACAGAAGTCCTTGTGTTTTGCAGCTGTAAGGGGCCACTCCGGGATTGCGATTTGAGGAAGTTCAAAAGTACCCAGAAAGTTTGCAAGGTCTCCAAGGGTGCGGAAATGGGCTGATTTTCCCTCATGAGAGGCCGAGAGGTAGAATGGAAATCCCCAGCGATATTTAATGAGTTTAGCTTTAAGAACTAGTGTGAGAGGTTTGAGGGCCTTTTGAATTGTAAGAGTCGGCTTAGAGAGATCAGCCAGAAGCATGACAGGGTTCTCATTGAATAAGATGGTATCCTGTGTACAAGCAGCCTGCATGATCTCTGCTTTAATTTAGAAAAAAATGGATCCTGCAGATCCCATCTCTTGGGAATGCCAGATTCGGGCTATGGGGACCCAGAGCCCTGTGAGTGCAATCAATCTCGATTGGAGAGTCTTTGGGAAGTCGTAATAGTTGGATGAAAATAGCCGTAGCAGCCGCAGCAAGCTCTTTAGGTTCCACTGCTTCAGGGAGGCCACGAATACAAATGTTGCGACGGCTTCTATTTTCCTGGTCATCCAGGCCATAGAAAATCTGCTGGATCTAATTAGTATGTTCTTGCAACACTACATAATGCTTGTTCAGTTTGGACACTGTCTCTTCAACTGTGAGCGCAGATAGGTCATTAAGCTCCTGTTTGTAGCAGCATTCAAGCCTAGTCACGTAGGCCTCAATGTCCTACCTTTGTAGGGAGCGCTTTAATTTATGTCTCTAGGTCCCAGCAATCCCTAGAGCCCTGGGACACAGGCGAGGTACTTCGGGAGTGAGTCAAGCCATGCTCTGATTCTTGGGGAGAGCGAGTGCGCTGCCTTGTCTGTACCTGTGAGGCTGTGTGGGAGCCTGAAGGGTGCATCGGAACAATCTTAGCTGCAGAGGAGCCTCTGGTGTTCAGGTCAAATCGGGTAAAGAATCTTCCGATCTCCACTTCTTTGAGGTTGCTGCCGGGTCCGCGACCCACACTTCTGCTGCGTCTACCCATGGTGGTCGATGTGCAGACGGGCGGGTGTTGTAGTGCCGATGGAGCCGCGCTTAGCTCAGTCGGAGCTTAAGCTGAGGGGAAACGCTTCCTACCTCGCCATTTGCTAGGCCACGCCCCCCAACCTGGACTATTTTTAACTGGTCCACAGCCGCAGAAGGATGTGCTGGTGTTGAGTCTGGGTTTGGGGAACTTTGTTCAGTATGGGCTTCAAGTATAGTTTCCCTCTGTTGGTCTTGGATGAAACTTTTTTTTTACTTTTTTAAAATGTATTTTATTTTCATTCGCATGTCTTGCCCATTTTTCATGATTTTTAGAGATTATATTTTATATATTATTTTTTTTTTATACTGTATGTTATTTTCTTCCTCCATAGGATCTTGTAATTATGCTCCATTTTAGTTTTATGTATACTGACTCTATTGGATCCCTTGATTAAATTCCCTATCATTTTTAACCTTCTTGGCATCCTACACTTTATTAGTGCTATATCATTAATAACTCTATTCTTTTATCCTCGACTCCACCCCCCCCCCCCCTTTCTTAATTATGTCTTTCCTAAATTTTCTCAATTTTTACATGTGATGGTTCATCGGTCATTTTTAATCCCATGTTTGGCGTGTTTTTCTCCATTGAAAGTTAGGAAAGGTAAAGTTTTAATCCACCTTTCCCCTTAAAGTGGTTGGTATAGTGTTGTGTTTTATTTTTAGTAGGAAGAAAAAAAGTACTTACCTGCTCTATGCAATGATATTGCACAGAGAGGCCTGAACCTCCTCTTCCGTTTTTCCCTGCCAGCGCACCCTGCTCCCCCTCTTCTTCATGCACCACCATAGGAAGCCAATTTCTATGGGGGCGCATGTGCAGGCTTGCTCCAAAAGCCAGGCTGTGTGCATCCATAGGCTCACAAAGTGTGGCTTGGCCCCGCCTCACAGAATTTGACAGCAGCAGCAGCAGGAGTGAGGGGAGAGAAGATCTGCAGACAGGAACAGTGCTGGGTACAGGACAGGGTATGTATTTAGGGAGGGGGGAACAGCAACTTGAAGGTTTTTCACATTATTGCATAGAAGGTAAAGGTAAAAAATAAAATAAAAACCCTAGAAATATGAGCTATCGCTCTGCTGGCACATTGACTTGACAAATGAGAAATTGCTTCAAAATGCATTGTCATAGCAACCAGTGTCACCCTCCTGACTACATACTCCTAGCTCTAAGGATCTAGTGCACGGCATGCATGCTGACACACAGCTGCCCCGTTGCTCTGCTGACAGCGTGCCTCCAGGCTTTTCAACATGCCGCTGCCAGATTCCTGCATTAAGCCTGTCTGCTCCTCTCTGATCTTGTCGTACTGTTAAAACTTGAAATGGATCTGTGTTGCATTTGATTATCGCCAATGATCTAGATGAAATGTAACCCCTTCACTGCCATTATACTAGCATTGGAGGTTATTCATTACTACTCATTTGGATGAAGTTTAACCCTGTCTCTGCTAGCATTTCTAAAATACTTAGAGGTTGTGCATTGCTCTGGGTCTGTTTCTTTGTTTCCTATATTAAAACAAAATCACTGTAGGCCAGCCCAGGGTATAACCCCTCCTACAACTAGCATGCCCAGGAGCATAGACATTTTGACTTGGCTCCAATAAATTCAAGAATGCCTAAAGGCGCAAAGCTCTTCCTTTTTTTTAAATTTTTTTAATTTTGGAGGTATGTATTATGTAGGGGAGGGTTGAATTTGTCAGTTTTTTCCCCCCCACATTTAACTTCAGGACAGCACCTGAAGGAGTATAGCTCCATCCACAATTCCCAGAAAATGTTTTTCTAAGAGAATTCACAACTGCTTGTAATGATCATATTGCCCCAATTAATAAAGAGCTTGCTGCTTTTACAAACCCACTGCACTAAATTTAGTCTACCACTCCCCCCCCAATCCTCAGTTTGTCGGGAGTTATGCCATTGCCTCAAACTTTGGTCACTTTACCTAGTAGTATGGAAGGTCAAGAAGCAGTCTGGGAGGATGATAGTTGAGCTGCTTAAAGCAACATAATCGACTATAGACTTTCAGGTGGGGAAAGTATAAATATCTTTCAGGATTGCATGTATTGTGGATTAAAACTAGGGCACATCTTCCCTTTTCATTAAGTGCTCTCCGACTGCACCAAAAAAAAGCATGGCAATATACAGAAAGAGAGAGCCTTTTTTCTCCAAATCTCTAAAAGGATGCTACCTTTTGATGAACATTCTGCGATAGCATGTATTGGGATAGCCAAGTTGGATCTGGCCTCCTCTAGTATCCAAGGACACAGACCTAGCCTTTGAAGACCTTGGTATGTTGAAGGATGCCATAGACAGGAGGGGAGGATGGATTCCCTTCTTAAAAGGTCTTTGGAGTCAAACTCTTCTAATCTGAAACCAGCTATGGCTGCCACTGTTTTTAGCAGGAATCCGGAGAGTGTTTGGGAACGTGTTTTATTACAAAAACAAAAGCCTTCAAGGGGCATTCTCGCTGATTTTAATTTTAAATCTGAAGCCTCTTAAAAAAATAGCCACATGGATGCAATGATTTTTTTTTTTTTTTTTTTTTTAGTTAAGCACATTATCACACCAAAATTTTTAGTGATTTATTGGGATGCATACCTGCACATTCCTTTTATGTTGGGATTTTTGGAAGCCTCTTTGGTTTGCGATGAGAACTAAATCTCCCACATTCAGTTCGGCGCCCTGTCTTTTGGCTGTCTTCCGCACCAAGAATTGATGGCAGAGGGCTTAGCCCCCTTATATTTGAAGGGAGTTTAGGTGATTTTGTACCTGGATGATCTCCTGTTTTTTTCCATTTTGAAGGAACATCTGACAGTAGATCTACAGTTGGCTCAGGAACATTTGGTTAATTAAGGTTGGCTGCTAAATTTTCACAAGCCGAATCTCCTACTCAAGTACGATTTCTGGTTTACATCAATCTAACGGGGTTAAAGTTGGGTAAAAGATTTCAACTGGGTCCTCTTCAGGAATTTTTAATTTTTTTTTTTTTTTAAAGGAGAAGTATAGCCAAAGCTTGTTTGGCTGTACTTTTCCTATGGATCACAGGAGTGCAATTCATTTTGCACTCCTTTTGACCCGTTTTGAGCAGAGAGCGGACTGAAGTCTGCTTTCTGCTGACGTCACAAATGTCAGTCCAGGCATCATGTCATCTTGACCACGGAGTCTGGACCTGCCAGGTGCCTGGACTGATACCTGGCTCAGCCTCTCAGCAAGCCGCTGAGAGCCTGAGAAGGCCGCTCCGCCACCTTCACAGCCCAGTGCTCCAATGAGCGAGGAGGGAGAAGAACAATGAGCTGAGACTGACAGTACAGCTCTCTGCTCACGGTGCTCTAATAACCGAGCAATTGGCGGTGTTCGATCGTTCGGCTCTCAATGTAGAGGCACCAGGGGATAGATGTAGCATCGGACCCATGCTGCATCTATGTAGACAAGTATGAATGTGCAAAAAAAAAAAAAAAAAAAATCCTTTACTTCTCTTTTTGGGATGTTTGGGATCCCCAGCCTGGATCCCTGGATTCTCAGTCAAGTCTTCCCAGCCAGCTAAAGTGATCCCTTAGGTGACGGTGGAAGACTAAGGGATTCCCCTTTGGTTTGGACTTTACTGACACTCAATAGATATAGTAATCGTATTGATGGTAGAATCCAACAAACCGACTAAAGAGTTGCTTTGGTTTACCAGAAATGCAGGTTTATAAGAGAAGGGCACACATCTGGGCACAAGGATGGTAAAGGTCACCTGATGGAAGAGGGGTGCAACAAGATCCTCCAGTTAAAATTAATGGTAATTTCTCAAGTTTTCATATTCAGAATGTCCTAGAATCCAAATAGACTTTGAATCAGAAAGCATTCACAAAGATCATGAGTAGGTGAGTTTTGCCCTAGGCCAGGGGTCACAAACTGGCGACCTTCCAGCTGTTGCAAAACTACATGTCCCGTGAGGCATTGCAAGGCTGACAGTTACAAGCAGGACTCCCTCAGGCAGAGGCATGATGGGACTTGTCATTCTGCAGGAGCTTGAGGGCCACCAGTTTGAGACCCCTGCCCTAGGTGGATCTGTTTATGAAAAAGGAGATCCCAAAAGTGCCCACATTAGGAAAAAATTAACAGTAGCAACGGGAATCGATGGCTTAGCCCGGGGGTTGGCAACCCGTCGATCACAATCTACCGATTGACCTTGGGCTGGTGATGGGTAGATCACATTTGCCTTTCTGACCATCAGGTGCTCTTCCCCCAGAGTGGCAGGGCATGGAAGTTTGTATCAAGCTACTTGTCTGACCAGAGAGTTTGTCTTGCATAATATTTTATATTACAGTCCTGTCTGACAAATGTGTAAAAGCGTGTTGTAGGTCTTTTTAAAAAAAATAGTTTTCTTTAAATAAAAATGTTGATCTTTCAGTCTGATGATGTGTACCAGATCCAACCTCTAATAGTATATAAACTGTATCTCCCCTGTTTTTCACAGAGTGGATTAGATACTTTGTGCCCTAACCATATAGCTGTATATAGATACATATCTATATATAGATCTAGATAATATATAATATTATTTTTTTTTTTTCATAACTAAATTATACACACTTTTTTTGAGCTTTTTTATGTGAGTAATGAAAACAATTTACCACTTCAGCCTCGGACCAATTTGCAGCCAAAGGACCAGGCCCCTTTTTGCGATTCGGCACTGCGTCGCTTTAACTGACAATTGCGCGGTCGTGCGACGTGGTTCCCAAACAAAATTGGCGTCCTTTTTTTCCCACAAATAGAGCTTTCTTTTGGTGGTATTTGATCACCCCTGCGGTTTTTATTTTTTTTGCGCTATAAACAAAAATAGAGCGACAATTTTGAAAAAAATGCAATATTTTTTTACTTTTTGCTATAATAAATATCCCCAAAAACATTTTTTTTTCCTCAGTTTAGGCCGATACGTATTCTACATATTTTTGGTAAAATATTGATTTGCACAAAAGTTATAGCGTTTACAAAATAGGGGATAGTTTTATAGCATTTTTATTATTTATTTTTTTACTAGTAATGGCGGCGACCAGCGATTTTTATTTTTTTTTTTTTTTTTTTGTGACTGCGACATTATGGCGGACACATCGGACATTTTTGGCACCATTGTCATTTATACAGCAATCAATGCTATTTGAATTCATTGATTCCTGTACACTGGCAGTGAAAGAGTTAACCACTAGGGGGCGGGGAGGGGTTATGGTGTGTGACGTGTGTGTGTGTGGTTTTTTTTTTTTTTTTTTTTACATTAGGGGGTGGGGCTGACGTCATTGATCGGCTTTCCCGATGACAGGCAACAGCCGATCAATGACAGGCAGTGTAGGAAGCGCGGGGAGAGGTTTGTTTACACAGACCCCTCCCCGTTCTTCAGCTCTGTGACCCGATCGCGGGACACCACCAGCGAGCGCGACCCATGGCTGGCCTCTTAAAGGACCACGTACCTGTACGTGGTTTTGCCTAGCCATTCCATTCTGCCGACGTATATCGACGTGAGGCGGTCGGGAAGCGGTTAACCATCTAATTGATTATGAAAATAATCGTTAGTTGCAGCCCAACCCCCCGTGATCTTTGATCTCTTCCGTGTTGTCCAGGTAGATCTTTACCTCCTTAAAGGTTGCCTGCCCTTAGCTTTGCCCATCCATGGGTATTCCAACTGTGCTTTAACCACCCCTGTTCTTTCTGTTATTTCTAAAAGAGCTGAGGAGAGGAGAACACACCTCTCATTCTGAGACCATGTTTTTCCATGCTTCTTCATCAATCTTCGCTACTTACTAATTTTTTCAGGGCATTAGCCCAAGCTAGACCAGTGCCCTTTTACCTATTCATCCCCACCCCCCCCCCATTTAGCAAGTGCTCAAGTATGATCTTGGGTACTGTCCTAAAAGACTATTTGAGAATATCCAAGTTAGGCTTACTAGTAACTGTGTTCCCAAGAGCCTTTTAGGACACCAGACTTTAAGGACAGCACCTGAGAGAGCATATCTACCGATAATTCCCAGGAAACACTACAGCTCAATTCTTTGAGGAGGACCCCTACGTAGCTTGTCAATTTATGAAAGAGTACCTCCAGCCATGCTGAAAAACATAGAGAACAACATATACACCAACATACAGTATTGTGGTGGTAGGTGTGAAGAAATGCTGTAACGTAAGAATGCTTTAAAACAAATATATTTTAATTGTCTTTTTATCAATATACAAAATGTGAAGTGAGCGCAAGAAAAATGAAATCAAATCACTATTTGGTGTGACTACTCTTTGGCTTCAAACCAGCAATAATTCTTCTAGGTACACTTGCTCACGTTATTTTTAGGATCTCGACAGGCAGATTGTGCCAAACCTCTTGGAGAGCTAACCACAGATATTTTGTGGATGTAGGCTGCCTCCTATCCTTCTGTCTCTTTATGTAATCCTAGACAGATTTGATATTAATATTGAGATCAGGGCTCTGTGGGGGCCAAACCATCACTCCCAGGACTCTTCTTTATGCTAAACATAATTTTTAGTTCTTGGCTGTATGTTTGTGGTTGTTGTCTTGCTGTAGAACAAATTTGTGGCCTATCGCATGCCTCCCTGATGGTTTAGCATGGTGGATAAGTATCTGCCTGTATTTCTCAGCATTGAGGACACCATTGATCGGGTAACGTTGAGGACCATAGACGCAGTGGTCGGCAAACCTAATGCAGCAGATGAAAGATACATCATGCTAACTTTACATTGGACATTGGAAGATGTCCAGCAGTACCATCAGCACAGAACTGGCAGAAACCAGTGGGACCTAGGTACACCTATCTACTGTCCAGAGAAGTCTGGCCGGGAGTGGTCTTGATGATGAAGAATTGTGGCCCTAAAGCTATACCTCTGAAAAGGAGACAAGGTTAAGCAACTCAACTATGCACAAACACGTAGGAACTGGGATTCAGAAAAATGACAGCAGATGCTCTGGACTGATGAGTAAAAATGTGAAATATTTGGCTGTAGCAGGAGGCAGTTTGTTCACCGAAGAGCTGGTGAGCGGTATGATAATGAGTGTCTGCAGGCAACAGGAAAGCGTGGTGGAGGTTCCTTTTGCAAGTTTGGGGGTGCATTTCTCCAAATGTAGTTGGAGATTTAGTCAGTGTCCTCAATGCTGAGAAATGCAGGCATATAATTATCCATCACTCCATACCATCAAGGAGGTGTGCGATTGGCCCTCAAATGTATTCTGCAGCAGAACAACGACCCCAACCGTACAGCCAATGTCATTGGGAACTATCATCCGTGTAAAGAACAACAAGGATCTCTGGAAGTGATGGTTTGTCCCCCACAGAGCCCTGATCCCAACATCATTGAGTCTGTCTGGGATTACACGAAGAGACCGAAGGATTTATGGAATTCTACATCCACAGAAGATCTGTGGTTAGTTATCCAAGATGTTTGGAACAACCTACCTGCCGAGGTTCCTTCAAAATCTGTGTGCAAGAGTACCTAGAAGAATTGATGCTGTTTTGAAGGCAAAGGGCGGACACCAAATTTTGATTTGGATTTCTCTTCTGTTCATTTGCTTTCCATTTTGTTACTTGATAAAAAATACAATATTAACGCATCTATTTCTGAAAGCATTTTTAATTTACTGCATTTTTTTTTAACACCTGCCTAAAACTTTTGAACAATACTGTATGTTTTATGTTCTCTGTTTTTCAGCATTACTGGAGGTACTCTTCCTCAACTGACAAGCTGCGTAGGGGGTCCTCAAAGAATTTAGCCGTATTGTTTACTTGGAATTATAGGTAGAGATACGCTCTCTCAGGTGCTGTTCTGGAAACAATTACTGGTGAATCTAACTTGACATTTTTTGCCATCTGTGTCTCATTCGGCAAACTGTCCTTCACTTCCTGTCCTATAGATTTCCTAAGAAGTAAGAGAATCTCTTTGCAGTTTGAGGGAAATCGCCTCTTAGGCAATTGCCACATAAACGGGTGTCCCCATTGGAAGATTTCCTCTCTATTCCCACTCTGGTGGCAACTCAAATTTAAATGAACCCCCAACTTTCATTTTTGGTGACACTGATGGTCAGGACCATTATGCCTCGTACACACGGTCGGACATTCTGACCACAAAATCTGTCGGATATTTTCCAATGGATTTTGTTGCGCACACACACGATAGGACAAAGTTGTCGGAAAATCAGATCATTTCCGAATAAGGTGACGTATAAAACGTACGACGGGACTACGTAGAGCCCAGTAGCCAATAGCTTTCGTCTCCAAATTTCCTCTGAGCATGCGTGGAACTTTGTGCGTCGGAATTCTCTACACACGATCGGAAAAAGTCAGATCGGATTTTGTTGCGCTCAAAGCCCGCTAGGGCCCACACACGATCGGATTTTCCGACAACAATTTTCCATCGGAATATCCGACCGGGTGTACGGGGCATTAGACAGTTAATCTTCGTAATGGATACAGATGCGGCAATAAAATCCTACTTGTAAAAAAAAAAAATTGTATACAGTAAACCCCCGCTATATTGCGGTTCAGTTTTTGCGGTCCCGGTATATCGCGGTATTTTAATTAGGACCTGTTATTCTGATATTGCACTAATATTTCGCCATTTTCGCAGTTATGTACTCTATTTTTTACTGTACTGTTAAGACAATATTTTTGTGTTTTAAAAATCCTCTTGATCTCTCTCTCTATCTTTAATGTGTTTCTATTGCATAAAAGTGTGTTTAAAGACCTTTTAAATGCTATAAAAAAATTAACAAAACATGCCTAGGGTGTATTTAAATAGGGTCTTTCTATTTCGCGGTTTTTCACTTTTCGCGGGTGGGTCCGGAACATAACCCCATCGATGGAGGGGGGTTTACTGTACTCATATACCTAATGTTTTTAAAGTGTACAGCTGTAATGATTACTCGTATAAAATAAACAGGTTCTTCGAGAAAACTTTGTGATAAAACAGGTTAGTAGTTAAAGCGGAGTTCCACCCTAAAGTGGAACTTCCGCTTATCAGATTTTTCCCCCCTCCGGTGCCACAATTGGCATTTTTTCAGGGGGGATGGGGGTGTAGATACCTGTATAATACAGGTATCTGCACCCACTTCCGGGACGAGCTAGCCGGAGCTGGCCCGCCCATATCCGAAGATGCCCCGTTGTGTCTTGGGAATCACAGTTCCCAGGACACAACGGGGACCAATAACGACGCGCAGCGCGACTCGTGCATGCGCAGTAAGGAACCGGGCAGTGAAGCCGCAAGCTTTGCTTCCTGATTCCCTGACAGAGGATGGTGGCGGGGGCAGCCGAGAACCTGGAACAGGTAAGTGTCTATTTATTAAAAGTCAGCAGCTGCAGTATTTGTAGCTGCTGACTTTTAAACATTTTTTTTCAGGTGGAGCTCCTCTTTAATGCAATTCCCATACAAAACATATTAATATTCTAAAGTAAATGTACATAAATCAGTTGTATAAAGTCACAGAAAGCCATGCTGAGAACCACTGATTGTGACCAAATTACAGAATATTTTATTAATAAAGTGCAGCGCAGCTTGTATTGTGCTCTGTATAAACGCCCAGTGTGAATACCAATTCTGAACATACATAAATATAAACATGAATAAATACATAACATTTAAAATGATTATATTGCATGCTGGCAAATAGGCAAATGTTATACAATCGTCTTCAAAATAAGTGACAATTGCACATCAAAGTCTATATAAAGGAACCCTTCCAATCTGAAAGACCTGGAGCAGTTGGTGAAAGTGGTCCAAACTTCCAGTAGAGAGGTGTAAAACTCATTGATGGTTACAGGAAGTGATTGATTTCAGTTTTTTTTTTCCAAGGGGTGTGCTGCCAAAATTTATAAATTGAGGGTGCCAATATTTTTGTCCAGTCCATTTTTGGAGTTTTGCGTGGAATGATTTGGCTTTTTTTTTTTCTCCACTTTGTCATTCCAATACAAATAAAAGAAATAAACATGAGGATGCCTAAACATTTTTAATTGCAAAGTTTTCTGGTCGAAGTGGTGCATTATCTGACAGAAATTAAAGGGTGCCATTATTGTTGGCCATGACTGTATAGTATATATTTATAATATATTACTATTTGTTTATAGTGTGGTGTTCATTGGAGTACAGTAACCCCCCCTCCATCGCTGGGGTTATGTTCCGGACCCACCCGCGAAAAGTGAAAAACCGCGAAATAGAAAGACCGTATTTAAATACACCCTAGGCATGTTTTGTTAATTTTTTAATAGCATTTAAAGGTCTTCAAACAGACTTTTATGCAATAGAAACACATTAAAGATAGAGAGAGAGATCAAGAGGATTTTTAAAACACACAAATATTGTCTTAACAGTATACTGTACAGTAAAAAATAGAGTACATAACTGCGAAAATGGCGAAATATTACCACAATATCAGAATAACTGGTCCTAATTAAAATACCGCGATATACCGGGACCGCAATAACTGAACCGCAATATAGCGGGGGTTTACTGTAGACCTAAAACTGGCCCATTGTCTGGCTCCTGAAAAAGTCACATGATCTTGATGTAGAGGGTAGGGCGGAGTCAGTGCCATCAGAACCAGGAGGTCAGGCAAGAAACTGCGATGGCGAAACAGCTGAATGCCTGTTTATTATTGAGGGGCCAGAATTAAATGTGATTATTCTGTAGTGCACAGTAAAATGTGAATGTTTTTAATACTTTTAATAAAAGATAGCACTTTCTGTCTTAGAAAAACTATGATGGTTTTATTTTTTTACTCTGAGCAATTAAAAGGAGGTGGTGGAGAAGTGTTTTATAGAGCCATTTTGCTTGAGGCCCGGTTCACACTGCTGCGGTGCGGGAATGCTGCGAATCTACTGCGGGTTCCCGCACCGCATGTCTCCCGCCTGCAATTCACACTGCTCTATGCGAACTGCTGGGAGTGTCAGTGAAATGTTAATGACACCCCCATATCAGCTCGCATATCGCAGTGCGATCTGCAAACTCGGACAGGAATCGGATCGCATGGTGAGAACACCATGCGATCCGATTTTGCAAAGGACTGAAAAAAAGGGTCCTGTGCGAGTTTGGGCCGAATGCGATGCGAATTCAGCCATACTATCTGTATGGCTGAATTTGCTTTGCACAGAGATCGCATATGATTTGAACTGCAGTGCGGTGCGAATCATATGCGATCTCCCGCACCGCAGCAGTCTGAACTGAGCCTGAATAAGATTTTAAAGTTGAAGAGTGACGATTATCTGGAAATGCGTGACCATATTTAGAAAAGCTCTGAGGTATATAACCCCCTTAAAGGGAAAGGCTATATTTGACCTATAGGTCATAACAGAAGGTGAGAGCTTGGCGTGAAAGGTGGAAGAGCATGGATGATATACTAATGTGAAATTGGCATGCATCACTAATAAAGCATGTATTTGGGAAAGGAAGAACTACTACTGAACAATTTTGGGCTAAAGAAAGAAGAGCAAGTTCCTCCCCACTGACGCCAATGGCGGGGCACTGTTCCTCCCCACTGACGCCAATGGCGGGGCACTGTTCCTCCCCACTGACGCCAATGGCGGGGCACTGTTCCTCCCCACTGACGCCAATGGCGGGGCACTGTTCCTCCCCACTACTGACGCCAATGGCGGGGCACTGTTCCTCCCACTACTGACGGGGCACTGTTCCTCCCACTACTGACGGGGCACTGTTCCTCCCACTACTGACGGGGCACTGTTCCTCCCACTACTGACGGGGCACTGTTTACTCCCACTGGCCACAGTCCGCCCCCCCCCCCCCTCCGAAGTCTGAAGGACAGTAAAGTGACCCCTTGTTTGGAAAGTTTGTAGACCTCTGGTATAGATGTTTGAAAATGGCTCAATCCTGATGTACTGATGGCCTCATTTCTTGAGGCCTTAAAATGCCAGAGCTGTACAAGTATCTCCTAAGTGACCCTTTTTTGGAAAGTAGACAGCCCAAGGTATTTAGTAAGACATAGCAAGTTTTTTTGAAGTTTTTAATTTTTTTCCCCACAATTCTTTGGAAAATTAAATATTTTATTTTTTTTTCACAAAAATGTCATATTAAGTTATTTCTCTCATACGGCATAGGCATACTTGCAACTACACCCCAAAACACATTCTGCTAGTCATCCAGAGTATGGTGATGCCACATGTGAGAATTTTCACAGCCTAGCCACATAGAGAGGTGTGACATTGAAAGAGTGCTTCAGGCATTATCCACCTCAGGCCTTCTTCTGACACGTTTTGATTACAAGTAAAAATCTGTATTTTTGCTAGAAAATTACATAGAACCCCCAAACATTATATGTTTATGTAGCAGAGGCCCTAGAGAATAAAATGGTGGACTTTGCAAATCTTTGTCATACTGAAATACATTATGACAAATATTTGCAAAATCCACCAGTTTTTTCCAATGTAATTTTACACATGAGCACATTTTTAATGAATTTTAATTTTGATAGAATATGGTGTTGCGTCGGGTAGATATTCTAAATATGTCGCGCTTTAACCGCTTCAGCCCCGGGAGAATTGGCTGCTTAATGACTGCCATTTTATGCGATACACACTGCATCGCTTTAACTGACAATTGTGCGATCGTGCAACGATGTACCAAACAAAATGTACCTCCTTTTTTTTCCCCCTCACAAATAAAGCTTTCATTTGGTGGTATTTTATCATCTCTGCGTTTTTTTTATTTTTTGCGCTATAAACAAAAAAAAACAACACAATTTTGAAAAAAAAAAAACACTATTGTACTTTTTGCTGTAATAAATAGCCCAATTTTTTTTTAAATAAAAAGCTACTACACGGTTTTGGTAAATGTAAAGTAAATCGGACAACAAAGGTTGTATAGTGTGTATGGGGGTCTGAGTTGTGCTTAGTATTGTGATGCTGTAATTGGCCCACAGCTTTCACATGATACCTGGGCTAATCACAGCACCCTGTAACGTGATGGCAGTGGGTCAATCACAGCACATAATAGTAATCACAGCTGTTATGAATGTAATCCATGACCGTTCAAAACTCAATTTTTTTTTTTAAAGATCTTCTGTCCTTTTTATATAACAAAAAATAAAAACCCAGTGGTGATCAAATACCACCAAAAGAAAGCTTTTTTTTTTTTTTTGCGAAAAAAGTAATCTAAATTTTATTTACGTTCACTGTTCCATGACTGAGCAATTGGCAGTAAAAGTAGCACAGTGCTGAACAGCAAAAGTGGCCTGGTCATAAAGAGGGTAAAAGTTTCCGGAGGTCAAGTGGGTAAACCGGTACTTATGAATGTAAATATATAATGTATGTCGGTGATGGTGAACCTTGGCACCCCAGAGGTTTTGGAACTACATTTCCCATGATGCTCATGCACTTCAGTATTGGCTGAGCGTCCTGGGAAATGTAGTCCCAAAACATCTGGGGTGCCAAGGTTTGCCATCACTGGTATATATTTTCTCGGAGAACATTCTTTACAAGACACTTGCTTAAAATTAGGGATGCACCGATTACCATTTTATTTTAAGTAATCGCCGATACCAATTACCGATACCTACTGCAACTACTTACAAATTAAAAAAAATAGATTTTTTTTTTTTTAATTTTGCGCTTTTTCAATGTGAAATGGTGTAAATATATGTTAATATATATGTGTAAAAATATTCACTAACAAAGCAAACAAAAGTTTTAATTGTTTATTGTTCATAAAATAGACGTGAACAGAGAGATTCAAAAACAAACAAGGTTTCTTTTTATTTTAGTGTTTCAGCAGCTGAGCAATGTTGTTAATAAACATTGCCGGCTGTTTTTTTTTTTTTTTGACTGCTTCAATTACCGGACTTCTTTAACACTTTAGCTGTCAACAAGGGAGACCCACTGACCGCTCAAAGAACCGAGCCTTAAAGTATCGACTTCAGGTATCGGTGCATTTGCACGAGTACGATACTTGTGCAAATACTCGGTGTCGGCACCGATACAGATACTAGTATCGGTGCAATTAACCTTATGCTCTCTTCTCATGCCAAAAGACAACATTAAAGAATACAAAAAAACTAGGGAGCGATTTATTAGGCCTTGTCTTTCTGTGGAGATCCCAGGGAATGCTGAGTAGCCCAAATCTTGGAGGGGGGGGGGGGGGACCTGCTACTGTACTGTGTTTTAATTGTCATTTGGGCTGCTCAGCTTTTCCTGGACTCTCACGGAAGGAACAAAATGTCACTCACTGCAGTACAGAAACGGAGGGAAAAGAATAGTATACTTTTCTCCCCCTATAGGAATTATTATTTTTTGCTGCATTTTAGCATGGTGGGGTTATCTTTGGGTCTTGCGCTACAATGGGCTTCAGTAACCCATCGTGCACTACTTTGTGGTCTATTTTGAACATTTCTTATGTCCATATTTAAATAGCTACTTTTTATTGTTGTGCTTCCTTTTACAGCGCAAGTGTATGCAACCCAAGGACTTAGTTATAAAAACACCTGAAAATGACCGTCGTCTTGCAAGAAAATTTGACAAAATGCTGAAGGAGCTTGAAGTGAAAAAGGCATCTTTTGGTAAGTACACTAATTTCAGCCTAACAATTATGAAATTGCAATACATATTGATGAGTTAAAAGGTATGGCAGTAACCAGTCAATTTTAATTTTACGGTTAGAAATCAAAGATATTTTTTTTTTTTTTAACCAAACAGGATATCTCCATTTAAGGAAATAAAAGCAGTACAGTGGTCCAACGAGGTACAAACTGGCACGGTCTTTACATATAGTGTATACTATATGACACAATCCAGGAGGGGAGATTTATTCATACTGAAAATGCATGTCTCAACAGTTAAAAAAAATGTTTATGCTCTAACTTGTCTGTGTCTTAAACTTGGAAGTTTACAAACCATTTGATCAATTTCTATTATTATTAAGATTTTAATAAGTTAATGAAAAGTATAAAGATTTCATAAAACAAGTTAATTCGAGGAAGTATTGCTACAATGAAAATATCATAACAATATTGTTGAAAAAGCAATGGACAATACAAAAACCGTCTAAAAAAAAAAAAAAAACAGGAGACAAAAATAATTTAATTTTTTTTCCTTTTCACACTTGAAGTGATTGTAGCCGTATTAGTGCAATTGTGACATAGAAAATTGAGTACTGTCCATGATACTTTTTTTTTTTTATTTGCACTGACGTATAATTTTTCATGGACGAGCTTTTAGCTATGTCCCTTTCAAGGTCCAAGGAGTACTGCTTTGACCTTTAAGAAGGGGACACACCCCGAAAGCTCGTCCATGAAAAATGATATGTTGGTGCAAATAAAGTATCACGGAAAGTACTCAATTTTCTCTTTTCCTTTTTGAAATGCTCCATAGTTTTTCTTACACAGAAGCCTCACAAATAGATGGGTCGATTTATTTAAAATGGATAAAATGATGGATACAAATTGTAGGTGATGAGCAAAATAAGTAGGGAGGTCGTTTTATTACTTGTAGAACCACTTGCCTAGTGTTTTTTGTATTACTTTTTTCTGAAGGAGATTTATTTTATGTAAAACAATTAATTAATATAAGATCTCATTCAATAGCTCTATAGATAAACTGGAACAAGCCTAGGTTCGTCTAGACTCGAGCCTAGTACACACTGAGTGTTTTTCCGTTCAACCCAGCGGGTTGAATGTAAAAAAAAAAAAATCGGCTCGACTGTACTAATGATCCAACTTTAGTACAGCTATCTTCCCCCGCTGAGCTGTTGTGTCCAAACAATGGGACCCCCACCCCCACCAGAACACTTCGATTTAGCTGCTGGTTTTTCAGCATGCTTGTCCGACCGGCTGCCATACACATGCCCGTGCCCGTGTGTTCGAGGCTTTTTTTAACGAACACATCCAAAAAAAAAAACAGAACGAAAAAGGTGATCTAATTTGTTCGACATTTGTAGATGTGGAAAGAAATGAAAAAAAAAATATATATATATATATATATATATATATATATATATATATATATATATCTCAGGAAATTTCGCTTTTTAAGAAGAGAAGTTAAAGTGGTTGTAAACCCTTACAGACCACTTTTTACTAGAGGTAAGGCTAACCTGGATATCTCCTAAAGCTAAATGCAGACTAGCTCATTATGCCTTTCTCTTGCAGGTTTTTTTTTGGGGGGGTTTATAACCACTTTCATGGATTCCATATTCTGGTTCCATACTGCATTATGTATGGCTTATCAATAATAGCACAGAGGTATTATTTTTATAATATAATGTATAACTACACTCTCTGGCCATTTTATTAGGTACACCTTGCTTGATTCAACAATGTGGAACGTTGGAAACATTCCTCAGATTTTGGTCCATATTGACATGATAGCATCACGCAGATTTGTTGACTTCACAATAGGGGTGCACTGATACAGATACTAGTATTTGCACAAGTATCGGTCCTTTCAGGCTCGGTTCTTTGAGCTGTTAGTGGGGATGAACAAATGTTCCTCTGTTTAACCCCTTATTAACCCTTAATTTACTCCAATCAGCCTTAATTAACTCCCTATTCTGCTCTATTTAATATTTTCCTACTTTGGTCACGTCTATTTTATAAACGATAAACAATTTAAGACTTTTTATTTTTTTTTTGTTCGTGAATATTTTCACACATATATATTAACATATATTTACACATTTCACATAAAAAAAAAAAAAGCGCAATATTAAAAAACAAAATCAATTTATTTAATTTGTAAATTACTTTTCAAAGCTTTCTACCATTGCTGACAGCTGAAGTGCAAACAAAACAATTGCGGTAGGTATCGGTAACTGGTATTGGCGAGTACTAAAAAAAAAAAAAAGTATCGTTACTCGTAAAAAAAAAAAAAAAAAAAAATGGTATCGGTGCATCCCTAGTGCACAGCCATGTGACTCTCCCGTTCCCCCACATCCCAAAGGTGCTCTATTGGATTGAGATCTGGTAAATGTGGAGGCCATTGGAGTACAGTGAACTTATTGTCATGTTCAAGAAACCAGTGGTGAGATGATTTGATCTTTGTGACATGGGGCATTATCCTGCTGGAAGTAGCCATCAGAAGATAAGGGATGGACATGGTCAGCAACAATACTCAGGTAGGCCGTGGCGTTTAAATGATGCTCAAATGGTACTAAGGGGCCCAAAGTGTGCCAAGAAAATATCCCCCACACCATTACACCAACAGCCTTAAACATTGATACAAGGCTGGATGGATCCATGCTTTCATGTAGTTTACCCCAAATTCTGACCCTACCATCTGAATGTCACAGCTGAAACCGAGACTCTCCAGACCAGGCAACTGTTTCTTCTATTGTCCAATTTGGTGAGCCTGTGCAAACTGTAGCCTCAGTTTCCTGTTAGCTGACAGAAGTGGCACCCATTGTGGTCTTCTGCTGCTGTAGCCCATCTGCTTCAAGGTTCGATGTGTTGTGCGTTCAGAGATGGTATTCTGCATATTGGTTGTAACGAGTTGTTATTTGAGTTACTGTTGTCTGTCATCTCGAACCAGTTTGCCCATTTTCCTCTGACACCAACAAGGCGTTTTTGCCCACACAACTGCCACTCACTGGATATTTTCTCCTTTTCTGACTATTCTCTGTGAACCCTAGAGGTAGTTGTGCGTGAAAATCCCAGTAGATCAGTTTTGAAAATACTCAGACCAGCCTGTCTGGCACCAACAACCATGCCACGTTCAAAGACACTTAAATCCCCTTTTTTCTCCATTTTTTTGATGCTTGGATTGAACTTCATCAAGTCGTCTTCACCAGATGCCTAAATGCATGGAGTTGCTGCCATGTGGTTGGCTGATTAGCAATTTGTGTTACCAGGCAATTGAACAGGTGTACCTAATAAAGTGAGTTTATTAAAGCGAGCCATGTAACGTTAATAAAAAAACGGGAATGGGACGAGAATGGATCTATGCATGGCCAGCTTAAGCTGTAACACAAGAGTAAGTCATTGGTTCCGAGATGTTTTATTTGACTGCAATTAGTGATAAATTCACAGTAACCGTATTCAGTACTAAGTTGTAGAAGATCTAAAATGATTTTCAACTTGTAAGCCTCAATCGATTCCAGCTGTTATTTTACCACTAATAACTTTAAAATAGCCGTACAGAAATCATTTTTGAACTATTTACTTTTATGTAATAGTTATGAGTATTTAACTCTGTACCCTTCTACTGTCATATTACAGAATTTCAAGCTAGCAGTGTTTATTTTCATATGTGACAAATAAGTGCTGTTCTTCCTTCCACAGATGTCCCCACTTTGTCTTTTGATGACGAAGGGTCATTATTTAGTCCAGTGGCCGTTATTGCAGATCGGTGTAATGCAATGGAAAGAAGATTACAGGAAATGAAAAAAGGAAGGCAAAATCTGTCCCCAACAGGTACAGGAAATAAAGGTCATATTTATAAGATTTAATAAAGCAGACACTACTTTTTACATTTTGTTTTAAAAAGGAGCCCTCTGTACACAGACTCTGTCTTTAGTAAACTCTCTATGTTCCTTTTGAAGTTACAGGTATATCAGTAGAATAGAAAGCATGCAGTACACCGTTATCTAGAGTAGTGTTTAACCACTTACGGACTGCCCGCTGTCGTTATTTGTTGGCTGTTTGAAGATGAATCTCGTTGTTATGGTAGCAGATGGCTGCCATAACCCTGGTACCCTCTTATTCAGCTTCCTTAAAATAAAGGATGTAACAAATAACCTCATGGATTGTGCCAAGCTAGCAAGTCATACAGTTTAGTGTTTTTTTGGGATACAGCAACCAAACACTTTAGGTATGTGTAATAGTGTGCATCTCATTACCTGCAGGTTGCTGTTTTAGCTAAAAATCTTCACTGCAGAGTCTCCTTCACAGCTGAGGGATACTGCAATGAGCAGCTGTCTTCTGGAGCTGTAAAAGGTAAAAGTTTGAGACTGCTGCATTGAAAAGTTGTGCCTCGTCTGTCCTCCCTTCCCTCTTCACCATTCATATTGCTCGTATTACTGCACTCCCACAATGCATTGCATTCTATGACTGGGAGGAGATATTGTTAAACTGCTCCTCTTCCATTCACAGAATGCGATGCATTGTGGGATAACAATAGAAGTTCTGGGAATGGCCAAGAAAGGGGTGGGCGAGCAGTACAACTTCTCTGTAGCAGCCACTGCTGGTAACTACTGATGGGCTCAGGCATGTTCGGCTCATACCCACCAGGAAGCCGTCACTGCACACCGCCAATAATAGGCAGCATGTGTTTATACTGCTGCGAACCGGGAAATGCCTCACTGTCTGGTTGGCGATGTGCAGCGACGACTTCCTGGCGGGTATGATCCAAAAAACACGCCTGAGCCCATCCCTACGGGTAACCTTCATATCGCTTTAAGAAAGCCACTAAGGGCAATATCCGTGGCTGTGAAGGAGACATTGCAGATATGATTTTTAGCAAACAAAACTTTATAACAACATACAGTTTTGCATGTGCTACACAGTTATTAGTTAGCATTGTTCACAGCCATCTCTGGACAACTACCTAGGGCAACAATGTTGCCCTTTCAATTGATATATGTCAATCAGTGAGCACTGTCACCGTAGTACAGAAAGTGTGTAACTGGCAGAATCCCCAGGTGAAACTTGCAGGGAAAAAACAAAAAGCCTGAAAAAATAAAACAAACACTTGCATTAGCTCAGTGTTCCCAACCAGCCCTCTAGAACCAATCTTGCTTGTCGGGTAATTCGGTCTCGTGTCTTCTGTATTTACGTTTCTAGTAGGGTGTGGGTAAATGTAATGGGGTCCCCCCCCCGCCATTCCCTCTTTTACTGATAGGGGGGATGCCTCCCAGTTTGTTGGACATACAGGTGGCTGTGACATCATCTCGGATGCCCGGCAGCCTTGCTGGCATTGTGCAGACACCCAGATGTCTTCTATGGCACATGCCCTCTGGCATGGTGAAGTGGACATGGGAAGTGACGACACATAGGTACACGCACATCAGCGGTGTGTCAGATCTGGCACACTCCTGGGAGAAGCGCATGAAACCAGGAGATGCGTTACAGTAGCAGGGTAGTAAATTTGATATGGCAGGACAGTAGCACTTCAGTTACACATGCACAAGCAGATACAGACACAGCCTCTAAGGCTGGCCATGCACAGCAACCTTAATTCCCCCATCAACACAGTGTTGACAGGGAAATCAGCAATTGTCTTCTCCCGGCGGAGAGGCAAGGGCGGGCGGTGGAAGCCGGTGATTGATAGCGGCTATAGCAGCCACTAGCGATAATCGTCAGAGAAACTAGCAGGCTGGTTGTACCCAAAATTGATCGATCAACTTGGTACATTCAGCCTGCCAATTATCGGTTCGAATCTCAGCCAGTGTTTGCCTCAGCCTTAGTCTCAGAAACGTTTTTTGGGCTACAATCAGAGTACAAACACAAAAGGAGAGCAAGAAGGGACCTGGCTCACAAGAAAGGAGCAAGAATTGATCAGTTTGTGACAAACATCACTTAACAGTAATTTTGCGATAAATCAACATTATATCTACTTTTCAGTTTATGAGAAGTTTTTACATCTGGGTTTGAAATTTAGCGAAGGATACTGCCCAATTTGAGTTTATAAAAATGATCTTACCTTATTTGAATGTAAGCCCAATTTCAAGTATTGCTTAGAGGGACAAAAACAAACGAGACTTGCCCCTAGGGGGGCTTATTACCTGACTGGAGAGAAATTTACTCGCACAGAATATAAAGCCCTCAAAATACTGACACAATTATACAAAAAAAAAAAAGCAGTCCAAGAGGAATAAACAAAGCTCTATCATTTATAGATGGAGATTATGGTTCTCCCAATGAAAAAGATGAAACATTTGTCTCTCCTGAAGAGTATAGGAATCAGTCTGGCCATACATGGCTAGAAAAGCGTTTGTAAAACCATTCGATAAGCCAGAACGTTAGAATTTAGAAACGTTAGTGGGGGCATTTCAATTCTCCAAATGCAAAGTTTTATGCCAAAAGAAAGATCCGTCATGACGGAATTTTGTTGCATAATAGAACGATTTTCTAAACATTCGTAGGGAAATTGATTGTAAATAGATTAACAACTGTACAGTGTATGTGCATCGATCAACAAAAAAAATTGACCATATGTTACCAACGATCGATAATGTGTGGAAAAGAATTCGAAACAATAATGGCGTTAACACACAGTCCGACTGTTCAATAGATCTTTATCAAAAGTTTTTTTCTATCCATGCATGGCCAGCTTAAAAAAATTTGCCTACATAAACAAAATGCCTGGCTAGATCTTTTTACGAAATTGGACACAAGAGAAAGACAGACCATAACAGATAGAGACAATTAAATCTGTTACAGAGACAAAGAACAGCACTTGAAACTGTAAACACAAGTAAGGATTTAGTGATCAAATGAAACACCAGGGATACGTTTTTTGATAACACACCCAGTTACCCTAATATTTAATGCTCTACCAAAAACTCACAGAACATTTGAGAGAACCTCCAGGCAGACTGTCTCAGGAGTGAATTGCCTCATACAAAATGCTGGCAAATTAATGGACAATCACTTGGTTTCACATTTCAAAGGGTTTACCATCCTCTATTTAACCACTTGAGCTTTGGAAGGTTTTACCCCCTTCATGACCAGACCATTTTTTGCTATTCAACACTGTGCGGTTTTAACTGGTAATTGCATGGTCATGTAATGCTGTACCCAAATTATATATATATATATATATATATATATATATATATATATATATATTTATATATATATATATATATATATATATATATATATATATTTTTTTTTTTTTATTTTTTTTTTTTTTTTTTTTTACACAAATAGAGCTTTCTTTTGTTAGTATTTGATCACCACTGAGTTTTTTTTTTATTATATAAAACGGAAAAATATAAAAATATATATATATATTTTTTTTTACTTTCTGCTATAAAACGTATCCAGTAAAAATCTATTTCATAAATGTAGGCCAAAATTTATTTTGCTACGGTACATGTCTTTGATACAAAAAAAACCCCACAATAAGTATATATTGATTCGTTCGTAAGTTATAACGTCTACAAACTATGGTATTATACACTGGAATTTTTATTCATTTTTTTATACTTGTAATGACAGTGATCAGCAACTTATAGTGGGACTGTGATAATGTCAGATTGTCTGCTGCACTAACTGATGCTGGCTGGGAGGTACACTAACTGCTGACACTGGCATCACCAGTGACACCAACAGTGATAATACTATACACCGTCACTGCAATGACACTGGCTGGGAAAGGGTCTCTGGGTAATCAAGGTGTTAAGTGTGTGCCTAACAAGTGTAAATGTGTGCTGCTTTTTGCTAAATATCGGTTTGTTCCTTCTCCCTGGGAGAACAGATTTTTCCCTCTATACAGAGCCCTGTGTGTGTTTGTCAACACAGGGCTCTGGGCTGTGATTGGACACAGCTGATCAGCAAGTCTGAGCCATGAATCATTGGTTGACACCATTGACAAAATCCCGCTGTGTCCAATCACAGCAGGAATCAACCAGGAGGATCTGCACGCGCCTGAACATGGAAGGCACGGTAGACGTACAGGTACGTGATTGTGAAGGTACAAGCTTCCCACTCGCTGTAAAATGCGTGCGGGCGGTCAAGTGATTAAAAAGACATTCTACAATTAATTACAATTTTAGACAATTACTATGTTACTCCTAACACTATTGTAGTGTCAACTGATGCAGAGACACTTTACTAGTACTCAAAACCTGAAAAAAAGGGGGCGTTGCGATGGAGACGACATGAGCCCCATGGCATGCCAATTTGTACCTATGGAGTGGGCGCGTCCATTATGCTGAATTGTGGTGAAGGTACACTGACAATATTTAGATTTTTTTGTACAGCCTAGCTAAATTATTAATTTGTTGATACTTTGAATCGGAATGATTTCAATCTATAGTTTACCTTAACATACGACAGTTAGTTAACTACCTTTCTTGAACTTAAGAATCCAGAAAAACAGATGGGGAAATTAACCATCTGTCTTTACAGAGAACTTACAGCAGGAAATTCATTATCGCACTGCAATAGCACACATCCACGCCATTTAATTAAAGCTATCCCTGTAGGACAGTATATAAAAGTGTTGGAAGGAATTGAACGAAGGATGAAAAACTTGACTGTAGCAAGATGTGTTTGTTGCCTTAGGAGAGGCCATAGCAGGAAATCTCTAAAGCTAGCATGTCAAAAGCCAGGAACAGCCCATGAGATATACACCTTTACCAAGGAGAGCTCAATGAGGGGCCTACAAAGATATGTCCAATTTAACAATTAAATGGTTATCATCAGAAAGATTTTGCAAAAACAATGGCATTTCCGAACAGATGACCCAATTATAAAATGTTTTGATGGTGACCAACCTAGTTTCACTTTGCAGAAAAATTATTATATCAGAGACCTTTTGGTTTCTAGGTAGACATCTGTACAAGCAGCTGTGACATCATTGCGGGTGCTTGGTGGCCTTGTCTGCATTGTATAGACCCCAAAATGGCATCTACGACACATGCACTCTGGCAGAGTGGACAGACTTGGTGAGCTCCAGAATACCGGGATAGGGAAGTGACACCACTTCAGCTGTGTGTGTCAGATCTGGTGCGCACAGGATGAAACTCATCAGATCGGAGGTGGGGGGGGGGGGGGACACCACATGTGGCCTCTGTTCCCCCCTCAACCCCCCCACCCCACAGGACACACCTCTTTTCAAGGCAGACATGGCAATATATGGAGCAGACAATTTGAGATCACCAGACTACAGAGGTATAGGTTATTTGGAGGACTTCTACAGTATATTTACAAGTCATGAAACATATATACACTTTTTTTTATTGGGCAATCTATGACAATATATGCAAGACTGATGTATTGCTTATTGTACATATTTGCTACCAGGGAGCAGTTGGAAAAGGTTCAATTTTGAAAATACAGGGGATGGCCCTAATTATGTGACGTGTGTATTCTGGAGATTGTAGACGCTACTTTCATGCATATGACTTGTATCACTACTGCTGCACAAAAGTGTGCCCCCATAGGCTGGGTAGACCTAAAGACCCTTTTGGGCTGCTTTTTTGGATTTTCTTAGTGGAGGATAGCTGTTTGTCTGAGAAATTCTGTTCATTGGAGCAACACAGTTATTTATTATGCTTTCTTCATCTTGGTCCTTCTGGCACTTATGGTTGGAAATATGTCCCTGCAATGGCACCATAGGCATTACTGATAGTTTGATTAGTATACTAGTTGCAGGTCAGTGACTCAAAGTTTTAAAGACAGTGGATAAATACAGCAACCAGTCAACAAACCTGTTAAGAAGGAGGTCATTAATGACTTAGCAATATGGAGGTTTTCCTATACCAGTTTTAAACATTTTATATTCCAACTAAGGTGTGTCCCTCTGGTATATTAGTTACCCTAAAGCATGCCTGAGGGCTTTTTAAATGCAGCCATTTTTATGGGATAATTCAGACACCTTTCAGTGCCGAGAAACACCATCACCTAGAAAATCTGGATGCTCCATTCTGGAATCAGCAGCTTTATTTTTCACAGTGGTGATATGGCCTTTCCATTTCTAGCTACCTTCATCTGCCCTTACCAGCCAACAGGGCAACAAGGAGAGTGAGAACTCTCAGGTCACAGGCAGCTGTGGTTGTTTCCGTAAAACAATACATCTGAATTTTAATGGTACATGGACTCAACAGAACAGGTGTACACTCTCAAGATCATGGCATACCATATTTCTACATAAATTCTACTAAATTCTAAGCCTTTTAAATACAAGAAACTATCTTGGCATTATCTTTAGAAACTACATGCTAGCAAGATATGAGGTCAAGTCTAGGATTACGAGTATCCACATCTTTCTCCATCATAGCCAATTCACCACACTTCACCCAACCAGGCACTTGATACATGTGTATTTTAAGCACCAAATACACAACTTCAAAATTACAATCAGAACAGCAAAAAAAAAAAAAAAAATCCTATAAACATCAGGCACACACACTCATTCTTTAGTGCAACACTAAAAAGCATCTGTATGCCACAATAGCAGGTTGCTTTTTCCTGATTTGCCCTCACAAGGGAAAATAATAAAACTTTTCATTCCAACCAAACATTTTAAATATTGGCTTCCAAATATTCCCTGCTGTTCATACTACTGAGAAGCCAAAACTTTAAAAGCTGCTAGCCATGGGTAAGATCCAACCAATGCTGACTGGTTCCTAAATCACCATTACACCTCCCAGAACATTATAATGAAAGTGCAATCATCAACAAAATGTGTGTAATTAGTTAACTCAGCAAACAGCCAAAGCCTACAAACGTCCCTCCCAAAAAGGGGAAGGTCATACTGATGGTCAAACTGATTAAAAGTTGAGATCTGGTTAATGCAGACCTCTATTCACCTGTGGACTGTCTTTCTCTGATCCAGCAAAAATGCGTTATGGAGCTGAACAGTTCAAACTTTTCAAACGCAGTCCCTCGGAATTCCCTTGCATGTTGGTCCATCCCCTTTTGGCCCTTGGAGCGCATCTTGGCTTCCAAGCTGGCCACTACGTGCTGCTGCCACACATGTGCATATTGTCACTGCAGCCATTTTGGTGACTGAGGGTACTCCTGAAGCTTGGGAGCTGTTGGGAGGTGGTTTGGTTGGTGGTCTGCTCTACCATGGTGGCACAGCCATCAATGAAGGCCTCTCCTTCTTGTTTCATATATTCAAATGGAGCCCACTGGGTGGCATGACTGATTCTGTTGTATTCTGGCTTTGGAGGGTGGCAGTTGGCCATGTCGCTGGATGGGCCTCGTGGAACTCTGTTTTTTGTAGTATAAGATTTCTTGATTTTTCATTTTTAACTTAAATGGACTCAGGTCCATCTGATCATCCCTGAGGAAGAGCAAGTCTCAAAGTGCGTCAGTCATCTGGATAGGAATTTGTTATAAAAGATAGTGCATGTCCTAATTGAGAGGGTTGAAATAATCTCTCACTGTGTACAATCTGGATTGATTTATGGATTATACTTTATATGTGGGGTATACTAGAAATCTTTGACTTGAATTTAGGATTTTAGTTCTGCATTAATAAAGTTTTATATTGATTTTTTTTATATTTTTTTTGGTCTGTTTTGGTTCCAAAAAAAAAATCTCAACTACTTGATATATATTTTTTTAGTATGCTAGCAAAATTGGGGGATGGGCAATGATGTAGACTCCAATCACACCCTTCCTTATGTCTTTATGACAAAAGTTTAAGATACGATTGGCTTGTGAATGCCCAAAAGGTAACATGTCAACAAAATAATGGAGGATGCTTCTGCCATTTTGTTTTTCAAGGTACAACATATAGGACTGGCACCTTTATTCTAGTTTTAAGAACCACAGTAAGCACAAGGATAACAGTCCTAAAGGTTTAGAACTATAAAAAGGTTTCGGCAACTTCCATATTCCACCCGGATAGGTTCCCTTTAAAAGATTTCTCTCTTCCAGGAAAATTAGACCATTGACTTGGATGCTTTCATATACTATCTTGGAAAGCCTTGGGGTTTGTTCAGAAATGCAAGCCAAAAACTGAAACACTGTCATGCCATGTAAAGTTCATCCTAAATGTAGAATGCTGCAGTTTAGGGTGAAATGCACAGCTTCCCCATCATTCAGATGCAAAAGGTCCCATTGCTGAAAACTAGCAAGAGATTAAATATACTATACACAGATATAGCCAAGTTCTTAGACTCAACTTGCACAAAATTTTACATGTACATCAATACCAATCAGTGCCTAAATCAGCAAGATGGCCAATGAGCAAATAAATTTGATATCTAAAAATAAAGTAACAGCGGTTTGGATAGATATATACATAATGTTGTTTACAGGTTGCAGATATTCTTACTATCAAGAACCAACAGTCCAGACTTACAAGAAATACACTTTAGAAAGCATTCATTACCTAACACCACCCTTGTATCATCTTCAATACTTGCAGCAGTGGTTTGTCTTTTTGTACAGTGTCTACCAATCCAAAATAAAGTATCAGTTTTACTGCAAGAAAACTATAACGGAGAAAGCAAGTGGTGAGACAGAGGTGAGATTCATTAATTGCCATAGAGTAAGATAACATGGCTCACGTACTTGGTTGTAAACTGGTCTTCAGCTTTTCATGTTCTTCAAGGGCAAGACCATTTGCTAAATTTAAACCGTCCTTAAAAACAACTTCCATCTGTATTCCATTGGATAATGCATCTTTTTTCAGTTCATTTGAGGGACTTGACTCATAACCCACATTAACATTAGTTTGCAATTTTTTTTTTGCACTTATTTCCCTCTTTCGTGAGGGAGATTCCACTGCATTCATTATTAAACATTTTGGAGAACGGTCATCCTTTTTCTCAGGTACTGTGGGAAAATGAGATGCTTCCTGAACAGTACTTTGTATTGGACTTGAATTAGAATGATTAATAGCATGTACAGTCTTATGTTTTTTTGCGTGCAATTTTTCCAGCAAAACCAAATCCGTTGATCTTCTCCTTTTGCTAGAGCCCTTTTTGTTTGAAGCCATTGGGGGAGGACTGGGTGACTTTTGAGGATTTAAAGTCAACGAAAATCGGCCAAATTTGTTCCGATTGCTTTTCAGGTCTTTCGAACTAAAGAAATCATCATACTCTGAAACTGTGACCACAGGGTCAACATTCGCTAGAGACAGATTGGATTTGGACAGCTCCTTGATTATACCTTTTTTAGTAGATAAAACAGATTTTGGATCAAGGCAATTTGACCTCCTAGTTTGGACTTTATATTTGCCTGTTTCAGATAGCCGGTTTGCTGTAGGCAGAGCATCTAAACTAGAAGTTTCAGACTTTTGATGGTTTGACATACAAAAAGCATCAGTTTCATAATCCTTAGTTTTTTTGTCAGCTGCTTTGGTGCTGTAAGTTTTCCAACCTTTACTTTCAGTGTATGGGCTTACAGTACAGTCAGAGTTTGATATTCGAGTTTCTTTAACGAATATATGGTCCAAAGCTGGAGCTTTCTTCTTTCTAGTTGGTGTTTCACAAAATACACCACTTGCATTATTATCAGCAGTAGCATCAGTCATTTTCAAGTTTACCTGAGATTTTCGACCTCTGCTTTGATTGCACGAACCAGAGTTGCGTTTTTTTAATGCTCCAACACTGGATGTTGATGCCTGAGCTTCAAGAGGAAACAAGTTAATGCAATCTAAGTGTAAATTTGTTTCTTCTTGTACATTAGTTGTTTCTTGGTTTTTAAAAATAGAAGGAACATGATCTCTATTTTCCAGACTTCCAAACAGTTCATCATAGCTAGTGTCAAGATTATTGCCATTATTTTCTGGAAAAAAAAAAAAAAAAAGAAGAATATTGAATTGTTTTTTAACCACATCAATACTGGGCACTTTCACCCCCTTCCTTCCCAGACCAATTTTCAGCGCTCTCACACTTTCACTGACAATTGTGCGGTCATGCTACACTGTACCCAAATGAAATTTTTATCATTTTGTTTATTTATTTATGACTACTTTTCAAAAAAAATGACTACTTTGCAAAAAAAAAAAAAAAGAGCAGAAATTTGGGGGGAAAAAAACAATATTTTCTTTATTCTATTTTAAAAGAAATCCAATAAAATCACATTTTGTCATAAATTTAAATGCATTTTGCTAAAAAAAAAAAAAAAAAAAAGTTTAGTGTATAATAATTGGTTCATGTGATCACGGACAGATGTACGCAAATAATCATGTACAGACGTGCGCAGGTGATCACGGTGACTTATGTGCGCAAATGATCATTGGGACGTGTGATTTTACTGTTATATATGTGGGGGGACATGTGTTTTGGGGATCATTACTATGTGGAGACGTGTTTTGGGGATCATTACTATGTGGGGACATGTGTTTTGGGGATCATTACTATGTGGGGACATGTGTTTTGGGGATCATTACTATGTGGGGACATGTGTTTTGGCGACATGTGTGGAGACATTAGACTGGTGATCAGTGAGTAAAAAGCTGTAAAAAAAACAGCTCATACTCCCTGATCACCAGCCGGCTGCAGAGATCCGCTCTCCTCTCCTCAGCGACAACTTCCGTGTGAGGAAAGCCGATCGCCTAGCAACCGGCTCTTTGTTTACATCACATGACGGCCGTGATTGGACATGGCCGTCATGTGATCAGGAGGGCCAATCACAGAGCCCGGGTGACACAAGCACATCGGGATTGCGCTGATGCGCGGGAACGCGTGATCCCGCTCCTTCTGAGGGACGTTCCTGAACGTCCACTCAGAAGGAGAGCGCCCACCCGGCCGTTTATGTGCAGTGGCCGGGTGGGAAGTGGTTAAACTACTCAAATAAAATAAAATTGCAGTTGTATAAAAAAAAAAACAAAAATAAAACAAAACATGAAACATGCCGAACTGACTTCAAAACACTACAAATAGTAATGGTGTGCAAACTGTGATGCAACTAGGTTTACAGGCTAAAAATTACTTTTGAGTATAATAAGCTATGCAAACAAGGGTTTCAAGTAGATTAAAACATACCCCGCAGTTTTATAAAATATTGTTTAATGCAGCTGTCATACCTGTAGGCTATTTAGGTCACCCCTGACACCCAGTTAAAAACTCCCACATTGTTTGCATTGTCCCATCCTGGGTAACTGTATTGAATGCATAGCACACTCTCTCCTGTAGCAGCAGAGGCTGAAGTCAGAAGCTGTGGTCCAAGACCACAGTGAAAGCACTTTTAACTGTTTACATTGCATTACTGCACACCAACAATTCCTCTTTATCCTATAAAATAAGCATGTAAAATGTCTTCTTCAGCAGGATACACTTTTTGTTTTTAAACTGAGAGACAATAGCAGATATATTGAATATGATGTGTACAAACCATTACAACATACCATGTAAGGCATCATTCGAGGCTGAAGGAGAGTTTCCAGGTGACAGCTTAGGGCTTGAAAAGTCAAACACTGTCTGTGACATCTGTGAAGCTGTATTCAAATGAAAAGAAAAAAAATAAATATTAAAAAAAAAAAAAAAGTTTACATAAATGTCTGCCATGTGTATTTATTTAAAGTGTAATCTCACTTTTAGAATTCTTTTTTAAAAATTCCCTGGCACTCCTCACATTTCAAATGCTGCACCTCCTCCCATTACACATGGAGCCCCTATCCACAAAGTCCCTCGATCCCTTTCCATCCTGCCATTTACACGACAGCCTGAACACTACAAGCACACTTTGTCAAAAGCATTGGGACACCTGCCTTTAGACGCACATGAACTTTACTGGGAGCCCAGTCTTTATCCGTAGGGTTCGATATTGAGTTGGCCCACCCTTTGCAGCTATAACAGCTTCAACTCTTCTGGAAAGGCTGTCCACAAGGTTTAGGAGTGTGTCTATGGGAATGCTTGACCATTCTTCCAGAAGCGCATTTGTGAGGTCAGGCACTGATGTTGGATGAGAAGGCCTGGCCTGCAGTCTCCGCTCTAATTCATCCTAAAGGTGTTTCATCAGGTTGAGGTCAGGACTCTTTGGGGTGGAGGAACTTGACTGGTCTGCACACTAGCTCATCCATGTCTTTATGGACCTTGCTTTGTGCACTGGTGCGCAGTCATGCTGGAACAGGGAGGGGTCATTCCCATAATGTTCCCATAAAGTTGAGAGAGTGAAATTGTCCAAAATGTCTTGGTATGCTGATGCCCTTCAATGGAACTAAGGGGCCAAGCCCAACCCCTGAAAAACAAACAACTTAATCCACCCTTAACCAGTTCTGGACCGCCCATATACTGTGGCAGGGAGGCCCAGCTGCGTGGAACAATGTACTGGTACGTTGTGCGCTGCCACGTCGATCTTATTTGTTTCAGAACCGACCAGTCTACAGGTCCAGGCCAATGATTTCTGGCCTGGACCTGCTGATCCATTCTGGTGAATGACAGAACACAGGCAGAGGAAGTCATATGATGTCATCGCCCCTCATGGTGCCCTTTTCGGTTCCAGCGAGCGAGGAGAAGACATCTACTGTGAATACACCATCACTTTATTCCCAGGGCAGGGCAGTAATTCTAGCAGTAGACCTCCTCTGTAAATCTAAAGTGGTAACCTGTAAAGGCTTTTAAAAGGTTCTAAATGTATGTAGTTTGTCGGCGCTGCACGGGTGTGTGTAATTTTAAAGCATGTTGTGTTTGTTATGTATGTACTCGGCATAAGATCTTTTATATTTTAGCAAACATTTGGGCAATAGAGAGAGTGTTTTTGTGCATTAAAATACAAAAAAAAATAAAAAATTATACACATATATATATATATATATATATAAAAATCGCTGTGCAAATATTTTGTTTAAAAAAAAAAAAAAAATTGCAACACCCGCCATTTTAGTCTGTAGGGCCTCTGCTTTAAAATATATATATATATATATATATATATATATATATATATATATACACACACATACACACTATGTATGTATGTATGTATGTATGTATGTATGTATGTATGTATGTATGTATGTATGTATGTATGTATGTATGTATGTATATATATATATATATATATATATATATATATATATATATATATATATATATATATATATATATATATATATATATATATATATATATATATATATATATATATATATATACACACACACACACACACACACACACACACACACACATATATATATATATATATATAGGTTTGAGGGTTCAAAGTCATTTTCTAGAAAAAAAACAAAAAGCGTCAGAAGGGTCTTTGGCTTCAAGTGGTTAGAAGAGTGGGTGAAGTGTGGCATAAGCTTATAATAATGTTGGGCATAAAATGCCAGGACAGTTCGTTTGATTTTCTAATCGATGCTCGATTAGAAAATCACAGTGACGGAAAAATTCGAAGGAAAAAAACTTCTTGGTCAAAGAAATTTTTAGACAGACAGTGTATGTGGTTTTCGTTTAGAAATTACATTCATTTTAAAACTGAATGTTAAAAGCAATTGAAATTTTCAAAACGTCATTCTTCCATTCAGCGAATGTACAAAGATTTTTTGTATAAACATTCTCATCCGAAAATCGATATGTGTATGGCCAGCATAAGGCTCGGTTCACACCTATGCTGCAATTTGCGTTTTGCATTTTCTGCTTTTTTTTTGGCCAAATTGTTGTTGGGCAGATTAAAGACTGCAAATCGCTGCAAAAACCGCACTACATGGTTTTCTGCAGCTTCTCCATTGAAGTCTATTGAACCAAACAAGCAAAAAAAGCATGTTGAAAAAAGTCCCTGACCCTTTCCAAATGCACAATGGTTTTGCACAAAGCAGCCCTGAGTCTCCTCTTCTGGGGT
The DNA here is from genome assembly GCA_028564925.1 of Lithobates sylvaticus. Taxonomy (NCBI): domain Eukaryota; kingdom Metazoa; phylum Chordata; class Amphibia; order Anura; family Ranidae; genus Lithobates; species Lithobates sylvaticus. Next base: position 330,846,317 of record CM053028.1, on the reverse strand, counting down.
CCCCCACCTATGCTTCTGGCTCCTCCTGCATTCAGAGTGCCCCAATAGCAAGCTGCAAAGTATAGTATAGAGTTCCCCTTTAGCAAGGTAAAAAAAAAAAAATCTGCCTTTTGAACCACTCACTTCCTGCCCAGGACTACATGTCCAATGAGGCATTGCTTCTCACACATTCACATGTTCTCAGGCACCTACTGACATGTATGGACGGTGTACTGAGCTGTGTGTATCACTGTATTTCACTTATATGTAAACAAATGTATGCAGGCCAACTAATCGGCTGACCGATTAATCGATTATGAAAATAGTTGACAGCAATTTTCATAAATCGATTAGTTGTCAATAGATTGATTAGTTGTTTCAGCCCTAATATCCATCTATATGTAAAAAAAAAAAAAATAAAAAATACACTCCAAAATACATTCTGCTGCTTCTCCTGAGTACGGGGATACCACATGTGTGGGACTTTTTGGCAGTCTAGCCGCGTACAGGACCCCAAAAACCAATCATCACCTTCAGGCTTTCTAAGGGCCTAAATTATTGATTTCACTTCTCGCTACCTATCACAGTTCCGAAGGCCATGAAATGACAAGATAGCACAAAACACCTCCAAATTACCCCTTTTCGGAAACTAGACACCCCCAAGGTATTTGCTAAGAGGCATGACGAGTATTTTGAAGCCCTTATTTGTTTTGGAAAATGAAGAAAAAAAAAAAAGGAAAAATTTTTTTTTCAAAACTTTGACAAAAAGTTGAGTGAGCAAAATACTCAACATGCCTCTCAGCAAATATCTTGGGGTTTCTTCTTTCAGAAATGGGGTAATTTGTGGGGGTTTTGTGCCATCTTGGCATTTCATGGCCTCCAAAACTGCGATAGGTAGTGAGGAGAGAAATCAACAATTTACGCCCTTCGAAATCCTGAAGGCGGGGATTGGTTTTCGTGGTCCTGTACGCGGCTAGGCTCCCAAAAAGTCTCACATGTGGTATCCCCGTACTCAGTAGAAGCAGCATAATGTATTTTGGGGTGTAATTCCACACATGGCATGTGTGAGCAATATATCATTTAATTTTTTCTGTCAATTTTCAATCACTTGTGACAAAAAAAATTTAATATTCAATGGGCTTAACATGCCTCTTGGCAAATTCCTTGGGGTGTCTACTTTCCAAAAAGGGGTAATTTTTTTTTTGGGGGGGGGGCTGTACTGTCCTGCCTTTTTAGCACCTGCTACCTCACACAACATCTGTGATCACTACACAGACCTGCCTGAAGAGACACCCACAGCTGCATGAGGTTCAGAAGGCCATCTGTCCCCTTCCATGGCGGATTCACTCAGCCCATCTTGCTGCAGCCCAGCAAAAGCACGCCTAAAGCGGGATTTCGCTAACCAGGAACAGGAGGTAAGCCACAATGCTGACCCCCCAGGCCCTAGTCTGACTGAAATATCCCCAATGGCCTCCTTCCCCACTACACATTACGATCGATTGCATACACTGCGTGCCAAAGCTGGCCTTTTTACCACAATCGGTGCAACGCGTGACGTCTTAAGAGTTCATTTTAAAAGAACAAATCTTGTACAAATCCAGATCTATTGGCCAATTACCACATCCGTACACTCCCACTCAAATATATACTGACCTGTCCAAACATACCTTGGGTGTTAGGAGGCAGCTGTTCACAATTTCAAAGGCACTCTGCAACCACAAAATAGAATACAAGTGGAAACAACCATCCAAACTGCTAGTAGAAAGGAATGGCTCATCTTTCATTATAACATCAGTGGCAAAGGGAATTGCCCTCTTGCATACTTGGGGCATTACACTTGAACCGATACTGCCCGTGGGAACCAAAAAAAACCCTGAAAAAATTGCACCACGATGGCAGTCAATCACAGACTAGATCATCATAATCCCCAAAGATCTGCTAAAACAAGTGCTTCAAAATGTATTATGATCAACAAATACCCTTTTGTGCTATGTTGCTGCACCTGTTGGCCTTAAAACTTTTACCCCACACTACAGTTACAGTGCGGAATGGTAGATATATCTCTGCAATTTGTGTTCGCTTTGTTTTTGTCTCCTTTTTTACGGCTCCATGGATCACCATTTTATCTTCAAGCCTATCCATCCATACACCCACATCACCTGCACCTGATACACAGAACAAAAGAATACGACAGACAACACAACAACCTAAATATCTTCAACCGCTACCACCATCTGAAAACGACAAAAAGAACAGTGAGTACCACCTCAGCTACAACACTACTCCCATCAAATGAACACTAAAATCCTAACTTTGAATGCCAACAGGCTCAATCACCCAGCCAAAAGAGCCTCACTATGGCAACACAGCCAAAACACATTCCTGTCAAATTCTGTGTATTCAAGAAGTGCACTAAGAATGATGCAGCGCCTACCTGCACACACAAAGACTTTCCCCGCATTTTCAATGCATCAGGACCAACGAAAAAAACGAGGAGTCCTTATGGCAATACAACGCTTAGTAAATTTTCAACTTCAAAATAGCATCTCAGATATTAACGGGAGATATCTTATTTTGATCTGCACAATTGATAATTCTCCTATCACCCAGCAACAATATATACCCCGAACAACCGTCGGTGTGCTTTTTGAATAAAGTTTTGAATAAGGTTCTGAAGAAAATCTGCCAGGTAAAGAAAGGCTCACTGATTCACTGCAGAGATTTCAATATAGTCCCAGATGAACAGATGGACACATCCAACCCCAGATCCAGGCAAAACTCCGCCATGGGAAAGTTCATCAATGACAATTCATTGTTTGGCGCTGCCACCACCCTGGAAACGAGAGTATACATACCACTCTCCTGTACACAATACCTACACTCTTATTATTTATATCTTGACTGACAAATGGATGTTGCAACGGGTTGGTGATTCTGACATTGCACCCATAACCTTGGCAGACCATGCCCCTACAAGCGTAACAATTTCAAATTCAAAACCACAACCAGCACATAAAATATGGAGAACCAATGCCCAAATTCTAAAAACACCCCATATGCTACATCTCTACAGCAACAGATAGAAGAATTCTTCGATAACAATGTGGGCTCTGTGTCAGACTCGGCAACCCTTTGGAGCACACATAAGGCATTCAGTAGTGGGGTGCTTATTCAAATGGGCACACAAGCAAAAAAGAGGAGGACGCAGCAAATTTGCCAACTCACTAACAACAAAGTACTAGATTCCCAAAATCAGTCACATCCCTCTCAAAAATTGAAAAATAAACTCAAAGACAAGAACTTAGAGCGGTACTACTAGATTCATTTGAAAAACACTGCAAACTGAAAACCAGATACTATAACACTAGCAATAAAGCAGGCAAATCTATGGTGACGCAAATCCATGGACATGGATGGACATGGACGGACATGGACATGGACGCATTAAATCCAAGATCTGATATACAGGTCCTTCTCAAAACATTAGCATATTGTAATAAAGTTCATTATTTTCTGTACTGATAAACATTAGACTTTCATATATTTTAGATTCATTACACACAACTGAAGTAGTTCAAGCCTTTTCTTGTTTTAATATTGATGATTTTGGCATACAGCTCATGAAAACCCAAAATTCCTATCTCAGAAAATTAGCATATCATGAAAAGGTTCTCTAAACGAGCTATTAACCTAATCATCTGAATCAACTAATTAACTCTAAACACCTGCAAAAGATTCCTGAGGCTTTTAAAAACTCCCAGCCTGGTTCATTACTCAAAACCGCAATCATGGGTAAGACTGCCGACCTGACTGCTGTCCAGAAGGCCATCATTGACACCCTCAAGCAAGAGGGTAAGACACAGAAAGAAATTTCTGAACGAATAGGCTGTTCCCAGAGTGCTGTATCAAGGCACCTCAGTGGGAAGTCTGTGGGAAGGAAAAAGTGTGGCAGAAAACGCTGCACAACGAGAAGAGGTGACCGGACCCTGAGGAAGATTGTGGAGAAGGACCGATTCCAGACCTTGGAGGACCTGCGGAAGCAGTGGACTGAGTCTGGAGTAGAAACATCCAGAGCCACTGTGTACAGGCGTGTGCAGGAAATGGACTACAGGTGCCGCATTCCCCAGGTCAAGCCACTTTTGAACCAGAAACAGCGGCAGAAGCGCCTGACCTGGGCTACAGAGAAGCAGCACTGGACTGTTGCTCAGTGGTCCAAAGTACTTTTTTCGGATGAAAGCAAATTTTGCATGTCATTCGGAAATCAAGGTGCCAGAGTCTGGAGGAAGACTGGGGAGAGGGAAATGCCAAAATGCCTGAAGTCCAGTGTCAAGTACCCACAGTCAGTGATGGTCTGGGGTGCCATGTCAGCTGCTGGTGTTGGTCCACTGTGTTTTATCAAGGGCAGGGTCAATGCAGCTAGCTATCAGGAGATTTTGGAGCACTTCATGCTTCCATCTGCTGAAGAGCTTTATGGAGAGGAAGATTTCATTTTTCAGCACGACCTGGCACCTGCTCACAGTGCCAAAACCACTGGTAAATGGTTTACTGACCATGGTATTACTGTGCTCAATTGGCCTGCCAACTCTCCTGACCTGAACCCCATAGAGAATCTGTGGGATATTGGGAAGAGAAAGTTGAGAGACGCAAGACCCAACACTCTGGATGAGCTTAAGGCCGCTATCGAAGCATCCTGGGCCTCCATAACACCTCAGCAGTGCCACAGGCTGATTGCCTCCATGCCACGCCGCATTGAAGCAGTCATTTCTGCAAAAGGATTCCCGACCAAATTTTGAGTGCATAACTGAACATAATTATTTGAAGGTTGACTTTTTTTGTATTAAAAACACTTTTATTTTATTGGTCGGATGAAATATGCTAATTTTTTGAGATAGGAATTTTGGGTTTTCATGAGCTGTATGCCAAAATCATCAATATTAAAACAAGAAAAGGCTTTAACTACTTCAGTTGTGTGTAATGAATCTAAAATATATGAAAGTCTAATGTTTATCAGTACATTACAGAAAATAATGAACTTTATCACAATATGCTAATTTTTTGAGAAGGACCTGTAGGTACCACCCCGCCACTAAAGAAAAACAACAAGATCCCCAGGCGATAGCCAATGCCTTCAGATGTTACTACAGCTCCCTATACAACATCAAAGATGTCACCCCTCACTTACTCCTATCCAACAAGCCGAACTTAACACCCCTTTCACCTCAACTGAGATTGCAAAAACTATCGACTCCCTACCCAACTGCAAATCCCCCGGTCCAGATGGTTTAATAGGGGATTATAATAAACTAAACTACTCAGGGATATTCTTGCCCCATACCTATGCCAACTATTCAATGATGCTACCACCTCCTCAACATTTCCAGCAGAAATGCTAAAGACCCTAGTCATAACATTACCAAAACCTGGCAAAGAACCTAATGTACCCCAGAACTTCCGCCGATCTCATTACTAAATAGATATTAAACTGTATGCTAAAGCAATAGCGACACAAATGACAACATACAGTAAAACCTTGGATTGATAGTAACTTGTTTTTAGAGCGTTTTGCAAGACAAGCTAAATTTTTTAATAAATTTTGACTTGGTATACAAGTAGCGTCATGTCACAACTGAGTATAAAAGATAAGGGAGGCACCTCCAAGCGTAGCATTATGGTTACATTTAATGAAGGTACAACATTTAGCAACTCAAATTGTTGATCACGATTAAAACAGGCACATCTAACTATGCAGGCATCCGAGGGGAAAGCTGTCCACATAGACCCCCCTTCTCACCGCCATCGACGTCCCTTCCACACGCAATTCAAGCCTTTCTTTAAGATTGCTCTACTGCAGGGTAGTCTTCCCGGTCACGATTGCAGACGGACAGCGGTGAGAGCCATCAGTGCGGAGGACAATCTATGTTGACAGCTTTACCCCGGATGCCTGCATACTTAGATGTGCCTGTTTTAATCAACCATGTGAGTTGCTAATTTTTGTACAGTTATTAAATGTAACCATATTTCTACACTTAGAGGTGCCTCTCTTCTCTTTTATACTCTGTAGTTCCTGCTACATCACATTGCTATATTCTTTTTATATGGACTATAAACAGAAGGATTTATGAATAAATGGTTGTGGATTATATCTTATGGGGAAATTCGCTTTGATATAAGAGTACTTTGGAAACTAGCATGTTTCCGGAATAAATTATGCTCATAATCCAAGGTTTTACTGTATATGCCTTTACTCATACACAGATCAGGCGGGGTTCACTAAAGGAAGTCAATCAACAGGCGCAACAAGGCGACTAATCAACATCATACATTTTGCAGAGCGAACTAAAACACCTTCTCTGCGCCTCTCCTTAAAAACGCAGAGAAGGCATTTGACAGAGTTCGCTGGGGTTACCTCAGGGCGGTTCTAAGTAAATTTGGATTTCCAGGTAAAATTTTATCTGCCACATCAGCCCTATACTATCAACACTCAGCACAAATATGTTGAAGAAATGCTATCTCTTTAGTATTTCCAATGGCACGAGACACGGCTGCCCCCAGTCCCCTTTCATTTTTAACTTAATCATTGAACCTTTGGCGGAACCGATTCGCTCCGACGCATACATTTCAGGGATGATGGTGGGGAAAACAGACCATCGAAAAAGTCTGTTTGCAGACGATGCAATACTTATAAATTACCAACCAGCTCACCTCCCTTCCAAGAATTCAAAACATTCTGACAGACTTTGGAATGATATCCTACTATAAGGTCAATTACACCAAATCTCATATTCTAGATTTAGGAATAAATGAAACATCCAGAAGCATACTCTCCACAGGGGACTGAACGGAGCATCAGGGGAGCAAAAAAAGGGTGATTTAGATGCTCCTGTATTAGTCGTGAACACGTTTTGCCATGAATAGGCAAAGCATAGGTTCACTTTAAGGACGATCTTTCATAAAATTCTCAGTACATATTAAAGTAGAAGTGCACTTTCAGAGCAAGAGCACTTATCGTGCTTGCTCCTTTTGAGCTGACCTACCCTCCTCCTCCAAAGAAGCATACTTGCCTTGATCCAAAGGCTTCAGATGTGGCCAGGAGACAGGACTTTTTGCAACGGAAAAAGTAAAAAAATAAAGGCGGCTACAGCCAATCAATTGATAAAATGAGGGAGGTGGGATTTGTTATGTCAACTTTAAAATTCAAACAGGGTAGGTGCATGTTCTCTGAAAGTGCACATATTGCTTAATCAATAGGACACATGTCATATAAAACAATAAAAATAAAAAAGAAGATGAATTTAAATACATAAAAATGTATTAACTTGAGTAGGCAAAGGATCACTGTGTCTCTGGGCATTAGGAGCTGTCCTGGTCTTTGACCTCATTGGAGATATTCTACAAATCATAATACAATACTGTATGTTGTTATAAAGTTTTGTTTGCTAAAAATCATATCTGCAATGTCTCCTTCACAGCCACGGATATTGCCCTTAGTGGCTTTCTTAAAGCGCTATGAAGGTTACCCGTAGGGATGGGCTCAGGCGTGTTTTTTGGATCATACCCGCCAGGAAGTCGTCGCTGCACATCGCCAGACAGTGAGGCATTTCCCGGTTCGCAGCAGTATAAACACATGCTGCCTATGATTGGCGGTGTGCAGTGACGGCTTCCTGGTGGGTATGAGCCGAACATGCCTGAGCCCATCAGTAGTTACCAGCAGTGGCTGCTACAGAGAAGATGTACTGCTCGCCCACCCCTTTCTTGGCCATTCCCATAACTTCTATTGTTATCCCACAATGCATCGCATTCTGTGAATGGAGGAGGAGCAGTTGAATAACAATATCTCCTAGTCATAGAATGCAATGCATTGTGGGAGTGCAGTAATACGAGCAATATGAAGGCTGAAGAGGGAAGGGAGGACGGACAAGAGGGACAACTTTTCAATGCGGCAGTTTCAAATTTTTACCTTTTACAGCTCCAGAAGACAGCTGCTCAGAGCAGTATCCCTCAGCTGTGAAGGAGACTCTGCAGTGAAGATTTTTATCTAAAACAGAAACCTGCAGGTAATGAGATGCACACTATTACACATACCTAAAGTGTTTGGTTGCTGTATCCCCCAAAAAAACACTAAACTGTATGACTTGCTAGCTTGGCACAATCCATGAGGTTATTTGTTACATCCTTTATTTTAAGGAAGCTGAAGAAGAGGATACCGGGGTTATAGCAGCCATCTGCTACCATAACAACGAGATTCATCTTCAAACAGCCGACAAATAACGACAGCGGGCAGTCCGTAAGTGGTTAAACACTACTCTAGGTAACGGTGTGCAGCATGCTTTCTATTCTACTGATATATCTGTAACTTCAAAAGGAACGTAGTGAGAGTTTACAAAAGACAGAGTCTGTGTACAGAAGGCTCCCTTTTAAAACACAATGTAAAAAGTAGTGTCTGCTTTATTAAATCTTATAAATATGACCTTTATTTCCTGTACCTGTTGGGGACAGATTTTGCCTTCCTTTTTTCATTTCCTGTAATCTTCTTTCCATTGCATTACACCGATCTGCAATAACGGCCACTGGGCTAAATAATGACCCTTCGTCATCAAAAGACAAAGTGGGGACATCTGTGGAAGGAAGAACATCACTTATTTGTCACATATGAAAATAAACACTGCTAGCTTGAAATTCTGTAACATGACAGTAGAAGGGTACAGAGTTACAATGGAGGAGAAATACTTATAACTATTACATAAAAGTAAATAGTTCAAAAATGATTTCTGTACGGCTATTTTAAAGTTATAAGTGGTAAATAACAGCTGGAATCGATTGAGGCTTACAAGTTGAAAATCATTTTAGATCTTCTACAACTTAGTACTGAATAAGGTTACTGTGAATTTATCACTAATTGCAGTCAAATAAAACATCTCGGAACCAATGACTTTCTCTTGTGTTAGGCCCCTTTCACACTGGGGCGGTTTTCAGGCGGTACGGCGCTAAAAATAGCGCCTGTATACCGCCTGAAAAAACCGGCCCCATTCACTCCAGTGTGAAAGCCGGCGGGCTTTCACACTGGAGCGGTGCGCTAGCAGGACCGCAACAAAAGTCCTGCTAGCAGCATCTTTGGAGCGGTGAAGGAGCGGTGTGTTCACCGCTCCTATACCGCTCCTTCCCATTGGAATCAATGGGAAACCGCGGGGATACCGCCCGCAAACCGCCGCTGCAGCGGCGCTTTGCGGAGGTTTTTAACCCTTTTGCGGCCTCTAGCGGGGGTTAAAACCACCCCGCTAGCGGCCGCATACCGCGGGTAAAACGATGGTAAAGCAGCGCTAAATATAGCGCTGCTTTACCGTCGCCGCCCCGCACCGCCCCAGTGTGAAGCCGGCCTTACAGCTTAAGCTGGCCATGCACAGATCCAATCTCGTCCCATTCCCGTTTTTTTATGAGCGTTACATGGCTCGCTTTTATAAACTCACCGGACACTTTATTAGGTACACCTGTTCAATTGCCGGGTAACACAAATTGCTAACCAGCCAACCACATGGCAGCAACTCAATGCATTTAGGCATCTAGATGTGGTGAAGACGACTTGATGAAGTTCAAACCAAGCATCAAAAAAATGGAGAAGAAAGGGGATTTAAGTGTCTTTGAACGTGGCGTGGTTGTTGGTGCCAGACAGGCTGGTCTGAGCATTTTCAAAACTGATCTACTGGGATTTTCACGCACAACCACCTTTAGGGTTCACAGAGAATAGTCAGAAAAGGAGAAAATATCCAGTGAGTGGCAGTTGTGTGGGCAAAAACGCCTTGGTGTCAGAGGAAAATGGGCAAACTGGTTCGAGATGATAGACAACAGTAACTCAAATAACCACTCGTTACAACCAATATGCAGAATAACATCTCTGAACGCACAACACATTGAACCTTGAAGCAGATGGGCTACAGAAGCAGAAGAACACAGTGGGTGCCACTTCTGTCAGCTAACAGGAAACTAAGGCTACAATTCGCACAGGCTCACCAAAATTGGACAATAGAAGATTGGAAACCGTTGCCTGGTCTGGAGAGTCTCGGTTTCAGCTGTGACATTCAGATGGTAGGGTCAGAATTTGGGGTAAACTACATGAAAGCATGGATCCATCCTGCCTTGTATCAATGTTTCAGGCTGTTGGTGTAATGGTGTGGGGAATATTTTCTTGGCACACTTTGGGCCCCTTAGTACCATTTGAGCATCATTTAAATGCCACAGCCTACCTGAGTATTGTTGCTGACCATGTCCATCCCTTATGACTACAGTGTCCCCATCTTCTGATGGCTACTTCCAGCAGGATAATGCCCCATGATGTCACAAAGATCAAATCATCTCACCACTGGTTTCTTGAACATGACAATAAGTTCACTGTACTCCAATGGCCTCCACATTTACCAGATCTCAATCCAATAGAGCACCTTTGGGATGTGGGGGAACGGGAGAGTCACATCATGGCTGTGCACTAGGAATGCACCGATACCATTTTTTTTTACGAGTACCGATACTTTTTTTTTTTTTTAGTACTCGCCGATACCAATTACCGATACCTATCGCAATTGTTTTGTTTGCACTTCAGCTGTCAGCAATGGTAGAAAGCTTTGAAAAGTCATTTACAAATGAAATAAATTGATTTGGTTTTTTTAATTTTGCGCTTTTTTTTTTTTTAATGTGAAATGTGTAAATATATGTTAATATATATGTGTGAAAATATTCACACAAAAAAAAAAAAAGTTTTAAATTGTTTATAAAATAGACGTGAACAAAGTAGGAAAATATTAAATGGAGCAGAATAGGGAGTTAATTAAGGCTTATTGGAGTAAATTAAGGGTTAATAAGGGGTTAAACAGAGGAACATTTGTTCATCCCCACTAACAGCTCAAAGAACCGAGCCTGAAAGTACCGATACTTGTGCAAATACTAGTATCTGTATCGGTGCAACCCTATTGTGCAGTCAACAAATCTGCGTGATGCCATCATGTCAATATGGACCAAAATCTGAGGAATGTTACCAACATTCCACATTGTTGAATCAAGCAAGGTCTACCTAATAAAATGGCCAGAGAGTGTAGTTATACATTATATTATAAAAATAATACCTGTGCTATTATTGATAAGCCATACATAATGCAGTAGGGAACCAGAAAATGGAATCCATAAAAAGTGGTTATAAACCCCCCCAAAAAAAAACCTGCAAGAGAAAAGGCATAATGAGCTAGTATGCATACTAGTTCATTATGAAATGCTCACCTTAGATCGAAGCTCCGTAGCGGTCCCCGTACAAAGCTCCGGCCAGCGACATTGTTGCCAGTTACTTCGTGGTAATGCAGGCTTCGGCAAATCACAGCTGTGATTTGCCGGAGACGCGATCACTTCACACCTGCGCTGCCGGAAACACACTAGCTGAAGCAACGGCATGAATGTGCTGTTTCAGTGTGCATGTGTCGAGGATGTTGGCACATGCTGATACAGGGGATATCTCCTAAACTGTTTAGGTTTAGGAGATATCCAGGTTAGCCTTACATCTAGTAAAAAGTGGTCTGTAAGGGTTTACACCCATATATATATATATATATATATATATATATATATATATATATATATATATATATATATATATATATATATATATATATATATATATATATATATATATTATTATTTATATTTTTTTTCCCCCTTTCTTTTCACATCTACAAATTTCGAACAAATTAGATCACCTTTTTCGTTTTTTTTTTTTTTGGATGTGTTCGCTAAAGCCTCATACACACGGGCACGGGCATGTGTATGGCAGTGGGTCGGACAAGCATGCTGAAAAACCAGCAGCTAAATCGAAGTGTTCTGGGGGGGGGGTCCATTGTTTGGACACAACAGCTCAGCGGGGGAAGATAGCTGTGCTAAAGTTGGATCATTAGTACAGTCGAGCTGACTGTTTTTGTTTTTTCATTCAACCCGCTGGGTTGAACGGAAAAACACTCAATGTGTACTAGGCTCGAGTCTAGACAAACCTAGGCTTGTTCCAGTTTATCTATAGAGCTATTGAATGAGATATTTTATTAATTAATTGTTTTACATAAAATAAATCTCCTTCAAAAAAAAGTAATACAAAAAACACTAGGCAAGTGGTTCTACAAGTAATAAAACGACCTCCCTACTTATTTTGCTTATCACCTACAATTTGTATCCATTATTTTATCCATTTGAAATAAATCGACCCAATAGAATCTATTTTGTGAGGCTTCTGTGTAACAAAACTATGGAGTATTTCAAAAAGGAAAAGAGAAAATTGAGTACTGTTGCCTTATAAGTTTATGTGAAATTGCCATTAATGGCTGTGAAATACTGTAATTATAAATATGTCTCTTTTGGCTTGCAGCTGGGATAGGGGAGCCAACCGCCATTCCTCCCAAGCTCTTGTTAATTGCAGACATTGCGGGGCCGGGACTTGAAGACACTAACAATGGGGAGCCAATTTCATTGTTTGTCACCTATTCACTATAAACGACCCCATGCCGGGATAGGTAATGAAGTAAGTCACACCCCAAGTTTCATACTTAAACTTCCCGGGACCATTCAAGTATATTTTGCATCACTGGGAGTTGCATGTAAGGGGGCTGGCTTAGACTAAGTAACCAATCAGAATTCACGCTAAGCCAGCCAATGAGACATCAGCCTGGTTTTTGATACTCTCAGAGGAAAAGGGAGGCAACGCTCTCTTTTCGGGGAACCAGCGAGCAGAATGGAGCTAAGGTAACTGATAGCTAGCAGGGGAAGCCATGCCCTGCTATTTGGAACTGAACATGCGTGTAGACCACGGTCTGAAGGAATATAATCTAAATTCCTTTATGTATATATTTTTATTCCAACCTAGCATTTTATGCCTTGATGTGCTAGAGATTTGTGTATTAGCTAGACTTTTAACTACCTGTAATAAATGCTATTAGATTTAAAGCTTTTCCTCCTGGTCAATAGAACTCTCATTTAACCCATATCATATTTTGTGATTAATAAATCAGAAATAGAGATTTTAGAGGGTAACAGTACTGTCCGTGATACTTTTTTTATTTGCACCAACATATCATTTTTCATGGACGAGCTTTCTGGGTGTGTCCCCTTCTTCAAGGTCAAAGCAGTACTGCTTGGACCTTGAAAGGGACATATCTGAAAGCTAGTCCATGAAAAATGGTACGCGCAAATAAAACAAGTATCACGGACAGTACTCAATTTTCTCTGTCACAATTGCACTAATACAGATACAATCACTTCAAGTGTGAAAAGGAAAAAAAAAAAAATATTTTTATCTCCTGTTTTTAGAGTGTTTTTTTTTTTTTAGACGGTTTTTGTATTGTCCATTGCTTTTTCAACAATATTGTTATATTTTCATTGTAGTAATACTTCCTCGAATTAACTTGTTTTATGAAATCTTTATACTTTTCATTAACTTATTAAAATCTTAATAATAATAGAAATTGATCAAATGGTTTGTAAACATCCAAGTTTAAGACACAGCAAAGTTAGTGCACATAAAAAAAAAAAAAGTAAACTGTTGAGACATGCATTTTCAGTATGAATAAATCTCCCTTCCTGGATTGTGTTATATAGTATACACTATATGTAAAGACCATGCCAGTTTGTACCTCGTTGGACCACTGTACTGCTTTTATTTCCTTAAATGGAGATAATCTGTTTGGTTAAAAAAAATAAAAATCTGATTTCTAACCGTAAAATTAAAATTGACTGGTTACTGCCATACCTTTTAACTTATCAATATGTATTGCAATTTCATAATTGTTAAGCTGAAATTAGTGTACTTACCAAAAGATGCCTTTTTCACTTCAAGCTCCTTCAGCATTTTGTCAAATTTTCTTGCAAGACGACGGTCATTTTCAGGCGTTTTTATAACCAAGTCCTTGGGCTGCATACACTTGCGCTGTAAAAGGAAGCACAACAATAAAAGTAGCTATTTAAATATGGACATAAGAAATGTTCAAAATAGACCACAGAGTAGTGCATGATGGGTTACTGAAGCTCTTTGTAGTGCAAGACCCATTTTAAAGATAATCCCACCATGCTAAAATACAGCAAAAAAAAAAAAAAAAAATTCCTATAGGGGGGAAAAAAAAAGTATACTATTCTTTCCCTCCATTACTGTACTGCAGTGATATTTTGTTCCTTCCGTGAGTATCCAGGAAAAGCTGAGCAGCCCAAATGACAATTAAACACAGTACAGGTGCAGGAAAAAAAAAAAAAAAGTATAGGTACTCGTAAAAAAAAAAAAAAAAAAAAAAGAAAAAATGGTATCGGTGCATCCCTTAATTTTAAGCAAGCATCTTGTAAAGAAATGTTCTCCGAGAAAATATATACCAGTGATGGCAAACCTTGGCACCCCAGATGTTTTGGGACTACATTTCCCATGATGCTCACCTATACTGAAGTGCATGAGCATCACGGGAAATGTAGTTCCAAAACCTCTGGGGTGCCAAGGTTTGCCATCACCGATATACATTATATATTTACATTCATAAGTACTGGTTTACCCACTTGACCTTCCGGAAACTTTTACCCAGGCCACTTTTGCGGTTCAGCACTGTGCTACTTTTACTGCCAATTGCTCGGTCATGGAACAGTGAACGTAAATTAAATTTAGATTACTTTTTTCGCTAAAAAAAAAAAAAAAAAAAAAAAAAAGCTCTCTTTTGGTGGTATTTGATCACCACTGGGTTTTTATTTTTTGTTATATAAAAAGGACAGAAGATCTTAAAAAAAAAAAATAATTGGAGTTTTGAACGGTCATGGATTACATTTATAACAGCTGTGATTACTATTATGTGCTGTGATTGACCCACTGCCATCACGTTACAGGGTGCTGTGATTAGCCCAGGTATCATGTGATAGCTGTGGGCCAAGTACAGCATCACAGTACCAAGCACAATTCAGACCCCCATACACACTATACAACCTTTGTTGTCCAATTTACTTTATGTTTACCAAAATCGTGTAGTAGCTTTTTTTTAAAAAAAAAAAAAAAAATTGGGGCTATTTATTACAGCAAAAAGTACAAAATATTGTGTGAGCTTTTCTAAATATGGTCACGCATTTCCAGATAATCGTCATCCTATTCAAGCAAAATCGCTCTATAAAAAAATAAAAAACACACACTTCTCCACCACCTCCTTTTAATTGCTCAGAGTAAAAAATAAAACCATCATAGCACTTTGTCTTAGAAAAACTATATTTTATTAAAAGTATTAAAAACATTCACATTTTACTGTGCACTACAGAATAATCACATTTAATTCTGGGCCCTCAATAATAAACAGGCATTCAGCTGTTCCGCTATCGCAGTTTCTTGCCTGACCTCCTGGTTCTGATGGCACTGACTCCGCCCTACCCTCTACATCAAGATCATGTGACTTTTTCAGGAGCCAGACAACTGGCCAGTTTTAGGTCTACTCCAATGAACACCACACTATACACAAATAGTAATATATTATAAATATATACTATACAGTCATGGCCAACAATAACAGCACCCCTTCATTTCTGTCAGATAATGCACCACTTCGATCAGAAAATTTTGCAATTAAAAATGTTTAGGCATCCTCATGTTTATTTCTTTTATTTGTATTGGTATGACAAAGTGGAGAAACAAAAAGCCAAATCATTCCACGCAAAACTCCAAAAATGGACTGGACAAAAATATTGGCACCCTCAATTTATAAATTTTGGCAGCACACCCCTTGGAAAAAATAACTGAAATCAATCACTTCCTGTAACCATCAATGAGTTTTACACCTCTCTACTGGAAGTTTGGACAACTTTCGCCAACTGCTCCAGGCCTTTCAGATTGGAAGGGTTCCTTTATATAGACTTTGATGTGCAATTGTCACTTATTTTGAAGATGATTGTATAACATTTGCCTATTTGCCAGCATGCAATATAATAATTTCAAATTTTATGTATTTATTCATGTTTATATTTATGTATGTTCAGAATTGGTATTCACACTGGGCGTTTATACAGAGCACAAAATAAGCTTCGCTGCACTTTGTTAATAAAATATTCTTTAAATTTGATTGATATACATTTACTTTAGAATATTAATATGTTTTGTATGTTTGGTATGGGAATTGCATTAAAGAGGAGCTCCACCTGAAATTATTATTTTTTTTAAAAGTCAGCAGCTACAAATACTGCAGCTGCTGACTTAATAAATGGACACTTACCTGTTCCAGCGATGTCAGGCAGGAGATGACGAGCGATCGCTCGTCTCTCGGCTGCCCCCTCTGCCATCCTCTGTCAGGGAATCAGGAAGCAAAGCTTGCGGCTTCACTGCCCGGTTCCCTACTGCGCATGCGCGAGTCGCGCTGGGCGTCGCTATTGGTCCCCGTTGTGTCCTGGGAACTGTGTTTCCCAAGACACGAGGCATCTTCGGATATGGGCGGGGCAGCTCCGGCTAGCTCGTCCTGGAAGTGGGTGCAGATACCTGTATTATACAGGTATCTGCATCCCCCTTCCCCCTGAAAGGTGATAATTGTGGCACGGGAGGGGGGGGGGAATCCGATAAGCGGAAGTTCCACTTTAGTGGGAACTCCGCTTTAACTACTAACCTGTTTTATCAAAGTTTTCTCAAAGGACCAGGTTATTTTATACGAGTAATCATTACAGCTGTACACTTTAAAAAAACATTAGGTATATGAGTATATAATTTTTTAATTTTATTTTTTACAAGTAGGATTTTATTGCCGCATCTGTATCCATTACGGAGATTAACTGTCTAATGCCCTGTACACCCGGTCGGATATTTCGATGGAAAAAGTCCGATCGGATTAAGTTGTCGGAAAATCAGATCGTGTGTGGGCCCTAGCGGGCTTTGAGAGCAGGATCTAAAATTTTCCGACAACAAAATCTGATCTGACTTTTTCCGATAGTGTGTAGAGAATTCCGACGCCCCAAGTTCCACGCATGCTCAGAGGAAATTTGGAGACGAAAGCTACTGGCTACTGGGCTCTACGTAGTCCCGTCGTATGTTTTATACGTCACCTCATTCGGAAATAATCGTATTTTCCGACAACTTTGTCCTATCGTGTGTGCAACACAAGTTTCGGACAAAATCCATTGGAAAATATCCGACGGATTTTGTGGTCAGAATGTCCGACCGTGTGTACGAAGTATAATGGTCCTGACCATCAGTGTCACCAAAAATGAAAGTTGGGGGTTCATTTAAATTTGAGTTGCCACCAGAGCGGGAATAGAGAGGAAATCTTCCAATGGGGACACCTGTTTATGTGGCAATTGCCTAAGAGGCGATTTCCCTCAAACTGCAAAGAGATTCTCTTACTTCTTAGGAAATCGATAGGACAGGAAGTGAAGGACAGTTTGCCGAATGAGACACAGATGGCAAAAAATGTCAAGCTAGATTCACCAGTAATTGTTTCCAGAACAGCACCTGAGAGAGCGTATCTCTACCTATAATTCCAAGTAAACAATATGGCTAAATTCTTTGAGGACCCCCTACGCAGCTTGTCAGTTGAGGAAGAGTACCTCCAGTAATGCTAAAAAACAGAGAACATATACAACATACAGTATTGTTCAAAAGTTTTAGGTGTTAAAAAAAATGCAGTCAATTAAAAATGCTTTCAGAAATAGATGCGTTAATATTGTATTTTTTATCAAGTAACAAAATGGAAAGTAAATGAACAGAAGAGAAATCAAAATCAAAATTTGGTGTCCACCCTTTGCCTTTAAAACAGCATCAATTCTTCTAGGTACACTTGCACACAGTTTTTGAAGGAACTCGGCAGGTAGGTTGTTCCAAACATCTTGGTTAAATAACCACAGATCTTCTGTGGATGTAGAATTCCATAAATCCTTCGGTCTCTTTGTGTAATCCCAGGCAGACTCAATGATGTTGGGATCAGGGCTCTGTGGGGGACAAACCATCACTTCCAGAGATCCTTGTTGTTCTTTACACGGATGATAGTTCCCAATGACATTGGCTGTATGGTTGGGGTCGTTGTTCTGCTGCAGAATACATTTGAGGGCCAATCGCACACCTCCTTGATGGTATGGAGTGATGGATAATTATATGCCTGCATTTCTCAGCATTGAGGACACTGACTAAATCTCCAACTACATTTGGAGAAATGCACCCCCAAACTTGCAAAAGGAACCTCCACCATGCTTTCCTTTTGCCTGCAGACACTCATTATCATACCGCTCACCAGCTCTTCGGTGAACAAACTGCCTCCTGCTACAGCCAAATATTTCACATTTTTACTTATCAGTCCAGAGCACCTGCTGTCATTTTTCTGCATCCCAGTTCCTACGTGTTTGTGCATAGTTGAGTTGCTTAACCTTGTTTCCTTTTCAGAGGTATAGCTTTAGGGCCACAATTCTTCATCATCAAGACCACTCCCGGCCAGACTTCTCTGGGACAGTAGATGTACCTAGGCCCCACTGGTTTCTGCCAGTTCTGTGCTGATGGCACTGCTGGACATCTTCCAATGTCCAATGTAAAGTTAGCATGATGTATCTTTCATCTGCTGCATTAGGTTTGCCGACCACTGCGTCTATGGTCCTCAACGTTCAATGGTGTCCTCAATGCTGAGAAATACAGGCAGATACTTATCCACCATGCTAAACCATCAAGGAGGCATGTGATAGGCCCCAAATTTGTTCTACAGCAAGACAACAACCCCAAACATACAGCCAAGAACTAAAAATTATGTTTAGCATAAAGAAGAGTCCTGGGAGTGATGGTTTGGCCCCCACAGAGCCCTGATCTCAATATTAATATCAAGTCTGTCTAGGAATCCATAAAGAGACAGAGAGGGGGGCGTGACCGGAAGCCGACCTGAATGGACGCGTGAGCTGAAAGCTCCCTCTCATCCCACAGCTACATAGCCAGCTTTAGGGCCTTTCCTGCACCCACATATGGGTGGTTCACGGAGAACCCGCTCCACGAAACCAAGGGGATCCTCCCAGCCGCCTCCTGGTTCCTCTAGCACCATCAGAGGGTACCTTACAAGCCCCATGATGCCGACCGGAGGGACAGGCAAGATGGCGCCGGCGCACCAGCCCGCCACAGTGCACGATGCTTCTCCAGCAGCCGACCAGGCCCCGCCGCATCCACACCGCTCCCCCCTCCTGGATGGGAGCTCATCAGGCGCATGGAACGTCCCGGCAGAGGCGGTAAGTCAACCCCTTCACCCCGCTCCCCACGAGGCGCCGCCACAAGAACGCCAGGCCGCACCACTAGGCCTCACCAGAGCTTCCTGCACACAGTGCACGGACGCCCTCCCCAGACTGTTCAGCACCTTCTCAGACCAGGGGATATCAGCAGAGCCACCCAGCTCCCCATCACTGTCGGTCTGCTCGGAGGACTTTCCCCCACTGCCCACCCCACAACCTGAATGGACACCGGACCCTGTAGCAGACCGGCAGGGGCACAATAAAGCCCAGCAAGCCCCCCATGCAGCCTCAGCCCCCCCCAAGGTTCCAGAGACAGCCAGAACCCAGGGGATGGAAGCCAGCGGCAGAACCTACAGAACCAGCGGTCACTTATGCCCAGACCTGCTCCCCCTCATGCACAGAAGGGGGGTAATACTCCAACACACAACAGAGATGGGGGAGCGGTGCATGGAGTCCCCAGCAGCAGAATACAGCACAATCCCAAAATGGGACACCCTTCCAACGCCATAGGCCCGCACCAGAACATCTACTGAACCCACCACAGGTACCAAGAGACCCCCACGAACCCTAAACCCCTTACATGGCAGGCCTGCTTTCAAGCTATGCCGACAAAAGAGGACTTTAAACAGTTAATAGAAGATGTTAAAACTACATGTAGAGCAGAAATCCAGGCACTCCAAACCAATTTTAAACACCTGGCGGACAGGGTAGAAATGGCGGAGGAGGAGATACAGGAAACCAAGCAGGCGGTGCATCGCACACAATTGCAAGGTGCAGACCATCGAATACTCCTAAGAGATATGCAACGGCATGTCGAGGACCTCGACAATAGGGGGCGCAGGAATAACATCCGCGTCAGGGGACTCCCAGAATCTGAAGGTCCAGAGAATCTACACGAGGTCCTACAAAACCTATTCAATGACCTGCTGGGCGACCCCCCAGACGCCCCCATAGAAATGGATAGAGCCCATCGGGCCCTGCGCCCCAAAGGGATGACTTCCAAACCAAGAGACATAATTTGTATAGTCAATTTATATCCGCTAAAGGAGGAGGTGATGCGCAAAGCTCGGATGACCCGCAAGGTGGTCTTTGAAAATGCACAAATTCAGCTCTACCCAGATCTCTCCTGGATTACCCTGCAGAAGCGCAGGCTCCTACAACCCCTTCTCCTCCTACTGCAGGAAAAGAACATTATCTATAGATGGGGCTTTCCGTTTAGCCTGACAGCACGCAGAGAAGGACAGTCCGCAGTACTGCGATACCCAGAGGACTTAGAAACCTTCTGCAACACTTTAGAAATCCCAGTTCCTCGTTTACAAGAGTGGGATTTGGTGGCCACCCCGCCCCCACCACCCTCAACATGGCAGAAAGTGCCTCCATCTAAGCGATCCAGAGCTCCAGGCACACCACATAAAGCTCCCAAGCCAAAGAAGACCTGAGGAGAACATGTTCCCTATACCTGCCTCTCCCAGCCAAGGACTTTGCACCGAAAGGGCTGCCTGCCAACGGAACCTGACGCATTCCTCTACCCCCCGTATCCCCTTAGACCCCACATAGCTTTTGCATAGTTTACACGAACCGGGCACTTCATTGTTATGAAGCTTTGAGAGTGGTTAGTCTTCCGTTCACCCGGCCCCGCTAGTAGACCACCCTGATGGTCTCCCTGAAGTTCCTTTGTTCTTATGCAAATAGAGTACTACAAGTTAGTACAATGCTAGATCAGTGCTTCCCTATGTCCACCCGACCAATTGTTCTCACGGCTGACCGACTGGACCTATTGGAACTCACCCATTCCTGTTTTGGGCAGGACTCGCATAATCTGAACGTAATATTTGAAGTTCATAATGTATGTTTTATTAACTGTATTTTTTCTCCCCTCTTCTTTTTTCCAACTGCCCCCACTATGATCCCCCCTACGCCCCCCTCGTCTCGGCCTGATCTCTGGGCACCCAACCAAGTCCATCCCCGGTTCGCGGCGATCCCTACAACCCGGAAATGCAACCATCCAGCAACAGGATCAGATAAGTATCTATTTTTTTGCACATATCCAATACCATGGCGAAGGTAATGTCTTTAAATGTACATGGATTGAACTCTAACAGGAAGAGACGTCTGGCTTTGACAGAATTTCGGCATTCCAGGGCAGATATAATTATGATCCAGGAGACTCACTTTAACAAGGGAGACTCCTTTGCATTCGCCTCCAGAGGCTATCCCCAGGTGTATCAGGCGTTTAACCCCCGCAAGCGAGCAGGAGTAGCCATCCTATTTAAGAAAGGTACTCCCTTTCAATGCACGGAGTCCTATGTGGATCCGAGAGGACACTTTATAATACTCCGAGGTAAATGGCAGGATCAAGCACTTACACTATGTAACCTCTACGCCCCTAATACTCACCGAATTCAATTTCTTACCAAGGTCCTCGCACGGGTATACCGAACCCCCAGCGAGAACCTGATAGTGGGTGGGGACTTTAACATGGCCCTCTCCTCGGTGCATGACCGCCACACAGTAGAACCCCAAAGCACACAGACCAGAGCGACTAGGGATTCTAAACTATTTAGGCAAATCACTAGACGATACGCTCTGGCGGGCCCTGCACCCCGGAGAGAGACAATACACTTTTTACTCAGCACCTCATCGCACCCACACCCGAATTGATTATTTGCTTGTGAACAGCACCACGCTCAGAATCACGGAGGGAGCACAGATCCTCCCGATCTCTTGGTCAGATCACGCACCTGTGACTGTCTCCCTAAGGCTGGGCATCCCTAATCACAAACCATACAACTGGCAGCTAAATACATTTCTAACACAACATCTTCCATCCAAGACGGAACTAGATTCTACTTTAAAACTTTATTTCCTGGAGAACAACACCCCGGAAATCTCCATCCCCACATTGTGGGAAGCCCAGAAGGCGGTTCTTCGTGGTCGATGCATAGCTCTTGCCCCGGCCATGAAGAAGGACGCCATAGCCTACAAAAAAAAAGGCGGAGGGGGAGCTTAAGACCCTAGAAGGGAAACTGCAGGTCGCCCCTTCCATACCTCTCCTCAGGAAAATTGTCTGTCTTCGCACGACGCTCAAAGACCTGGCGATTGGACAGGTTGAAAAAGCACTGAGGAGATTGAAACAACTCTATTATGATAAGGGAAATAAGGCCCACTCCCTACTAGCCCGCAAACTCGCTGAAAGGTCGAACATGACCACCCCACACCAAATAAAAAAACAAAGAGGGACATTTGGTGTCCCATCCCCAGCAGGTGGCTCACACCTTTGCAGAATTTTATACCACACTCTATAACAACCCAGAGATCCCCCACAACCCTCCCTCCCCTGAACTATCTGACCAAATGTCCCAGTACCTCGCTAGGAGTGGAGTCCCGAGACTTCAACCCTCGGACCTCCTCTCCCTTAATGCACCTATCCTTGAGGAAGAACTTATAGCGGTGATTAAGTCCCTACCCACCCGAAAATCCCCGGGCCCCGACGGGCTCCCCTACGAATATTATAAGACCTTCATGCCTATCCTACTGCCCCACATGTGCAAACTCTTTAACGCCTTTCTTCAACAGACCCCTATCCCCACGGACATGCAACGATCATTCCTCACATTAATCCCAAAGCCGGATAAGGACCCTTCCCTTTGTGCCAGCTACAGGCCCATAGCACTCCTAAACTCTGACCTTAAAGTCTTTACGAAACTCCTATCGCTGCGCCTAAACATGATACTGCCATCCCTGATACATAAGGATCAGGTAGGCTTTGTCCCCCTCCGACAAGCGGGTGACAACACAAGAAGGATCATAGACCTGATCGAGGTGGCGGACAGGGAGAGCCGCGCGTCCTTGGTCTTGGGCCTGGACGCGGAAAAGGCGTTTGATCGCCTTGGATGGCCCTTCCTGTCTGCCACCCTACATTACATAGGGGTTCCGGGGGCCCTTTATGCAAGCAATCCAACACATTTACACCAATCCCACTTCCCAGGTTAAAACACCCTTCGCTCTCTCCTCAGCCTTTCCAATAGCAAATGGTACCCGCCAGGGATGCCCACTCACCCCACTGTTGTTTGCACTGTGCGTGGAACCCCTGGCGGCATCCATCCACGCAAACCCTAACATCAGAGGGATACCAGTCAGGGGAAGGGAATTCAAACTAGCATTATTTGCAGATGACATCATCCTCACCCTCACACAACCCATGATTTCCCTTCCCAATCTCCAGGTTGAACTGGACATGTACAATGTTGACACCTACGTTTTTGTACACATACTTATTCTCTTTGTATGTATTTTTTTCTGTATTTTTGTACTAACCACACATTTATATACATTTTATTGGCATGTAATTTGTTGTTGGTCTTTATTCTGGCTGTCCCACCCATACCTTTATTCCAATGTTTTTTTCTTTTGGGATTTGGGTGTGGGCTGCTGCAGCCAGGTGAGATCTTTTGAATGCAATCACCAGAATGATCAAGCTGTAGTGCCCTGATTGGCTGTTTAGTCAATGTCGGTCACCTGACTTTAGCTATATATGTTTTGTTTTTTGCATTCTATCTTTAGCTATGACTAAGCGCCTTTGAGGCGTGAAACGCGTAAGCTACTGTTGCTGTTTTGCTGTATCGCATGAGATGTCACTACTTTGGATTTTATCTTTTGCCTAATAAAGAAGTTTTTTGCTGAAGTGCGGCCATCCAGACTTCCCTTTTTCCTCTCTGTTGTGAGCAGAGCCTGCACCAGCTGTACAGAACCCTCTCGGGATATAAAATTAACCCAAGCAAATCAGAGGCTCTCCCGCTTAACATGTCAGACGCTGATACACAGAGCATACGCCAAAATTACCCATACCATGTAAAAGCCACGGCCCTGAAATACCTGGGAGTATACCTCACGCCGACCTACTCATCCCTGTACCAGGCAAATTACCCCCCGCTATTTAAACATATCCGCGACCTCCTACAAAAATGGAAACCCCACCACATATCCCTGCTAGGTAGGGTTGCAACGATAAAGATGACCATCCTCCCCAAACTCCTCTATCTATTCCAGACACTGCCTATCCCAATCCCATACACGCAGCTACGGAAACTCCAAGCGGATCCGATACGCTTTGTCTGGAATTACAAGAAACACAGGATCCCCCGTTCAGTATTGGTGGCCTCACGCCAGGACGGCGGCCTGGCATTTCCCGACTTGGTGAAATATTATCAAGCAACCCAACTACGAGCCATCACTTCCTGGTTTCCCCAAAGGGCATACAATAAATGGACAGAAATTGAGAAGATATGGTTGGCACCTGCACACTAGCTTACTCTGGAGCGCGAAGGTTGAGGTGAACTCGGAAAGACTCCTGGGGTCAATGACCCTACTTAGATCATTATGGCGCAAACTCGCCAACCCCTATAAGCTTAGCTCAGAGAAATCACTAATGACTTCCTTCTTATATAACCCTGCACTCCCGGACGGTCTTACACGCCAGATGTCTCTTCCTTGGGCAGAAAAGAACCTCTCTTTCACTTTGGTCACCTGGTTGACCCTAGAACACGTAAAATGCACTCATTTGCCCAGCTTCAAACGAAATACGATTTGCCTCGCCAGGTATTCTATGGTTATCTGCAAATTAGGCACTTCGCTCAATCATTGGCCCCGGACCTCCAGTTCTCAGCACCCTCCCCCTTTGAGAGTATTATCTTGGAGTGATCAGCACGTCGCGGCCTGATATCAGATATCTACCAACTGCTTAACTCCTACTCAATCCCCTAAAGGGGCAAACATGCGTACATGCTCCGCTGGGAGAGGGTCCTGGGAGAGGAGATACCAGAAGCCACATGGCAGGCGATTTGGTCCCAAGCAGCTAAAAGCTCGTATTGCACCTTGTATAAGGAAAACGCATACAAGATCTTGTACTTTTGGTACCAGACACCCGACATCCTTCACGCCATTTACCCGTCCTGCTCTGACCGATGCTGGCGATGCCAGAAAGACAGGGGGTACCCTATTCCATATATATTGGGACTGCCCCAAGATAACACCATTCTGGACAGAGACCCAGCTACTACTATCCCGCCTCTTAGGAGTACAGATCCCTATGTCCCCAAAATTATTTCTACTGGGAGTCTCGCAATTGCGCATTCCCAAACCGTCCAAGAAATTACTAAGCCATGTCCTCACTGCGGCCCGGTGCCTGATAGCCCTGCACTGGAAACGACTGACCCCCCCCCCCCCCCCCTCACAGGAAGACCTATATGCCAGAATTAAAGACGTAGAGATCATGGATAAAATGACAGCTAGACTTTATGACAGACTGGATGTGCATGATAGGGTCTGGGAGGAATGGCACCGTCGTGAGGATCCGCCGTGAACCGGGGCTGGAACCCCAATCCCTACCTTTCACCCACCCACCCTCTTTACCCCCCTTTTCCATTTCCTCCTTTTCTTTAACCTACAAAACTGGCACTTTGTTACTGCTATTACTAAGTATGGTCTCTTATAGGTCACTGACAATTAATGTACCTCATATGAAAGCAGGAAATTTACATAGGACTCAGACCACGAGTTTTTACTATAAAGGACGTTATTTGTTATCCTTATCTTT